>JACJUY010003976.1:0-15363 GCA_014220935.1 Platorchestia sp. MABIK | reverse complement strand
AACCTCAATTCTAGTCTACTTATGTATGCTCAGTAACTTTGATATACACCCAATGTGAATTCTTACGACTTTAATTATTTATTTCTCCTCTGCGTATTTCTGATACCAAGCGGAGGGGAAGTGTAAGTAAGGCCGCCGCTTCACGCCGCAAACGGAACTCAACGGCGAAAGCAGCTGCATATGGTCTAACAACCTCGGTATCAACTCCATAGTGACAATCAATTGCTGACATTGGAGAAGTGAATTTATCATAATCGAGACAATTTTGATTTACCAATTTCAACCTTATATTAAGAATTGAGGATCAATCCAATGATATTGTAGGGAACACCTCATTATCTAATCAATATTGACACAATAATTAGTTGATATTGGGTTGATGATAATATTGTTATTGGGCCATATTTTTTTGGAATATCAATCGAATTTTCCAAAATAAGGTATTTCCCCAATGTTCATTTTGAATATCCAGTCAATATTGAGACTGTACATTGGCTCAATATTAGGTCAATCAATTTTGCTACCTGAGTAGATAATGGGATAGAGAGTTGAGGTGTCTTTAGTCAAATATTTTAAGGTCCAATTTTACAATGGAAACTGGTGACGAGAAATTACGATATTGTATGAAAAGTTACCTAATGGTTTTATAAATAAATTTAAACGTATAGTTCAGAAAACAATATTTTAAAAGTCACAAATTTCTATCAACTCATCTGAAACCCTAAAACCCTCAATCCTTATTTTATTTCCTCTTAAATGCAATCGTTAATTTCCCATTATTAGCCTTACTTCCTCATTGTGTATTCTTTTAATGTCCCACTATTATTTTCTTGCATTTTCTTAAAGATGAAGTTCAATTGAGTCGTTTCAGAACTCACCGTCTCATCGCTAGTGTGCTAACTATTTCTAATGGGTGTATATGCGTGCATATATATGTGTGTCTACATACATGTGTACATATATATTTGTATATATATTTAATTCGGTATGTTTTCTATTTTCCTGATATTTTAAAAACATCTTGATATAAATTCTTGATTCAGGAAAATATGATCGAGTAATAACATGAATTTTATGATTTGTCAAAGAATATAAATTAGTAATGCGTATCAAAAAACATAGCAAAACGTTTTTAAAATGAAATAAAAATTAATTTTGAAGCGATATTGCATGTTGACTTCTATTGTACAATATATAACCCTTCAAAACAGTAAGGTTGGTTTGCCCTGTAGAACAAAACGAAGTTAAGCAATGGCTGATTGCATATTCCAGTTAAATATTCTGTGCCGTTTTACTGGGGCTCCGTTGTGTCAGGTAGGATATGAAAGGCGGCAACGTTCCGGGTGGTTNGAAATCTAGAATAAATGAAAATGCATGAATGGTGTATAATTCAAATTATCATTGTTTTGTTTTTTCCTGCGAATGACAGGAGCGAAAACGTCGTCGCAATAATTCTTACGAATGACAGTAGAGAAAAACGTCGTTGTAATAATTCCTAGGAATGACGGTAGAGAAAATCGTTATACCTAATTCAGCCACAAACGTGATTTCTTGAGAATTTAAAGTCTCTTTATACATTTAAAATTTCTTCCGGCCTTTATATCATTTCATCTTCTTTCTCATTTCAAATAACGGGGGAGGACTATCGTAAAAGATAGAAGATGAAGACACTCATGCACTGCAAGACACTGCACCGTAGTGTAAAACGTTATACCTAAAACTGCCACAAACAGGGTTTCCTGAGAATTTAGACTGTCTCTTTATACCACACAGCTTGACATGGTATTACCGGACGGTTTATATTAGTACCTTTAAATATCTCAATATCATTAGTCAGTCAGTCTTGAAGGCCTATTGGTGTTTAGCGTATTGATGTTTAATGTTACATTGTTCAACAATTAAAGTTAAACCAGATGAAAGCTGGAATTAAACGCTATATCAAATCTTGTTTTCATAAAAATCCGAAGTATCAAACATCTTTCCTGATCAGTAAAATTTCAAGTCGGATTTTACATATCAGAGCAATGAATAAAAGACAAATGTCTTTCTCACACAAGTCGATGTGTTTCAAGTTCATATTCAGTGCTTGTGCGGGAAAGCATCATGACACATTACAAATCCGCTCTATTGTAAATTGGTACTGCCTTGTGAACCAATTTTGCCCTTATGATTAAAATAAATGTTGAATTTAAGAGAAATTTTCACATTATACAGTTAACTTACAACTACCTATGTTTCCAAGTTTGAGCGAAGCACGGCACACGCACCGCATTTAAAATTCAAGGGCCACAATTTTAGTTGAAAAAAGAGCGAGTCAGAGAGTAGAATTTAATACGACACAAAAAATTTTAAAACCAGCATCGAGGTGATGCTATGGCGAGGATCCTGTTACATGCAGCCTCCAGTCACAGCCCGACTGCAGCAGTGGCTTCAAGTGTTTAAGCTCAGCATACCAACTAAAGCCGAAAACAAATTTAAAAATTGAGCATTTAAAAGACCCAGTTCGCTTCTGCAAAAATATGTTATCTAATTTTACGTCAAAAAATAGTCCTCTTATTCACTGTGAACTTCAATCGAAGAAAAAATTGCATCATTTAATTAACTTCTTAAAATAAGAATCTGACATCAATCAGATAATACTCAAACGTTGTATTATTTCTTGATACCTACTTACGTAGACAACAAAGGAGTTTTTTCTAAGGCGTATTTTCTATCATTTATCAAATATTTCAATACTGTAGGAAAATTAATGGAATTTTTGAAATATTTAAGGGAACTACTGAAGCAACGGTAATGAGCATCAAATTAGTTGCCGCTGGTCGTAAAAAACTGTCCAGCCACATCATGTTAAACAGAACCGATTATATAATCAGATAAAATGAATTTAATTCTACGGTAGAGCACCAAATTTTTGCTCATGTTAGAAAAAATTTAAATATCGGACCTTTAAATGTCATCCTGATAATTAACTCAGAATAACAGTTAATGCGAAGTTCTCTATCGCAAGACTCCACGACACTACAGAAGTGATTTGTACAGCTAATTGAATGATTCAAAATGTCAATGGAATTTTAATTGGTAAGGAAACTAGTTAGCAAATACCTCATTAACAAAAGTAATGCGATTATCATGGTGTTATTTCTGGAAGTAAAACTAAATCGGAGAAGAAATTTCTTAGTTTTCGCAGTATAATCTTGTTACTTATTCTCCCCATTAAAGGTTTAACCTTCATTTTCACCCAGTTAAGAAATTGTAACCGCGAAAAAATAAAAAATAAAACCAGGTTATTTTTAAAAAAGTTGATGAATGGATAGAGAAACGTACAGAATTTAACTTTAAATGACTGTACTTAAACGCAAAGTTTCACTACCGTAGTATAGGTACAACTTACAACTCTATCAAAAGAATACATGAGAACCTCAAAGAAAAGGAACTCGGTGAAATGAAAATCTATACTACAATAGGAGCTGCGTGCGTCCGTCACACCCTCCAGCCGCAAGTGTGTGATGAATGTATTTGTGAGACAAGCTTCATCAACTACACAATTTTCGGTGTAATAATCATTCAGTTTCGGAGTTGGCATGAATATCGTGTGTATTGTTAGGAAATGGGAACATGCGTCCTGTGATTTGTGGAACATTAATATACATTCTTGACGGGCCGTGTGCACTCGGCCCCATCTGGTCTGAGAGAAATTGAACTTTTTAAATTTCTTCCGGCCTTCATTTCATTTCATCTTCTTTCTCATTTCAAATAAAGGGGGAGGACTAGGAAAAGGTAAAAGATTAAGACAATCATGCACTGTTGGAGGTCAGTTACACGGCTCGCCGGCCTTTGACTTTTCTTCAAAGGAGAAGGGAATTAAAAATTTAAAAATTAAGCCTACCTAAATATTTATCTTGACTCAGAGTTGGACGCTAAATCATTAATTCGATGATGAACAAAGTTATCGTTGCCATTGACGATTTATCTTCAGGTTAAATATTAAATCTTCAACATGCTCATCAACTTCCGCTATTTTTCATTTCCGTCAATCCACGTTTGTTAACGAAAAAAATAATTAAGACGGACAAACGTTTGACCGTTTATGTACTCTCATATTTTAGGTAAAGATATAAAATCCTTTCATATTTTGAGTCAGGTTTTCTCAGAAGTGTTGATGAGACTGTTCAAAATATTAGAACTGAACTCACACAAAATTATCTTTCAGTCAAAAATCTAATTGTCTCTCGGAGCAATATTTTCATAGCTAAAATTTAATTTACCGATCCAGAGCAAGGCAATGATGATGGTTAATGTAGCGTCTTATAAAAACGAGGCTGCTTGTGTCTGTAGATGCACACAGGAGACTCGCATTTAAATACAAGTTAACGTTGCTTTCCGCCCAATGTTTTGCCTCACCTGGCCAGCTAAGTGTGACAACACCATGGTGGCCTATGCTAGAAAACCATGGAAGGCAATGTTGAGAATCTGTGAGGCATCACTGATACTAGGTTAGCAGCTACAAGAGTGGAGGAGCACCAACGAGAAGGAGGAGGAGGATTTCTCCAAAGGTGCCATCCAGCCAAAAGCAAAATTTTTGCCGACATAAGGACTGGCACTTTAAACAACTTATTCACCACAAGCGATTAAGACGTACATAGATTTTTTCTTAAGTCTAGTACAATGGTCCACTTAAGGAAAATCCGGTGAACGCCAAGTTGCCAATTCGTAGGACACTCTCACGGATGCTGTCTTCTGAATCTGTTATGAACTAGTGTCGCAGGACTTTTCATCAAGTACGACACTGCCATCCTCTCCAGAGCTGCAGTTGAGAGTCTATTTTATCTATGGGGAAGAACATCTTAAGGAGCAACAGCTCATCTTCATCTGATGAAAATTTCGATTGAATAGGAAAGACGAAAAATGAAATGTTGAGAAGAAAAATGAAGAGGTAAAATTGAACGATGTGTAGATCGTGTATTATGTTTTTTATGGCTTTGCCTGCCATAGCACACTTTTTTTTACACAGTTTCGATAACCTTTTTGTCGTTAACTTAAAGAAAGATATTTGTTGGTGTTCTAAAGAGTCGAAAAGAACCAAAAAGTCAGTTAACAGCTTCGGTATAATTTCATGAGTGTTTTAGGGAATTTAGGAGTAATAACAGCTGATCCTTCAAATATTGAATTTTTCTTAGAAGAATGTTTATCCTCTAAAAATTAGACGCTAACGGATTATCGTTTAAGCGTTTTTTATATTCCTAAAGAATTGAAGGATTGATTATCCGTTATCGAAATTCACTTTTTTATGAACGGGTAAACTATTAACAAAGTTAACTTTCGATTAACAACACCCTCCTGGGTCTAAGCCTGTCAACTACACTGGTGCATAAAATTCGGAACAAATATAAAGAACAAACAATTTTTTCTAATATTTCTTCAAATTTGACGACACTTATTACAATCATCTGTTCTGAACGATCCTCAAAGTCTCTACCGATAATCTAGCTCATTTTGACTTGTACATCACCTTTCGATGTAGGCCCTGGAAAACAACGAGAACTTTTTCTTAGACTTTGGAATAATCGCTGCATGGAAATATGGAGGTTGGTTCCATCTATTTACAGTAGACTACAATTTTGCCTAGTCCACTAAGACACTTGGTGAGCGACACAATGCTTCCCCATTGCATCATTTTTTTCAATTCATTAGACTTGGTTGCGGTTTATATTGTTAAATGACTGATAAATTTTAAATTGTTTCATATTGTTATTATTGGAAAGAAAGCTGTGAAATTTCTCGAAATCTTCTACTTGGTCATCTTTAAAGCAACCAGTGGGTATACTTTCATGAATTGCTATTATTATTTTTAGTTTTATTATTTTTACTTCATTTTTTCATTTGTCAGCATTATTATTTTGTATCATTGGCATTCTTTCATTGGTTCAAATTCTCGATTGGCAAAATCGGATTAAATAAAAACAGTGCATAATTGAAAAGAAGCACGTCAAAAAGCAATGAAAAGAAGCAATGAAAAAGAATCATAGCTCAAAATTTTCTTCATTATGTTCTCATTGCGATAATATATTTTTCCTTCTTCCTCTTGCTGTTAATTTTTGTTAAATAAACCATAAACTTACACAAAAAATTCGTGCGCAGAGAAAACAGACGATACAACGTTCACTAAGCAGCCTTAAAATTGCTAAGATTATTTAAGTTCAAGTAAACCCAGGTTGTGCCGCCGGCGAGTGGCGACTGCGGATTGGGGTTCGTGGGGTAAGGAAACGCTGGGCAGAAGACGGAGATTCACTGGTATAAGAGCTTGGCGGACAGTGCTGGTGCGGTCAGAGAAAGGTGAGACGTTAAAATGCGCCACAGAACACGGAGCCCATATTTATAGGTTTGTAAAACGGGTAAGTGAGTCAAAAGCACATACGTATGCTACACATACCTCCCCTCTGAACAAAACCAACGCACAATCAATTGATTAATCCGTCCGAAAAACCAAAAATAAAGACGAAATTTTTAGATCCAAAAAGATACAAAACGAAAACTCCAATCAAAACGCATGCACCGCAATATATAGCACAGAATGCTTGCTAACACACACGCAATTAATTAATAATATTTTGAAAGCAACGAATCTCACAGTCCGCCATAGTCAAAAAACAATGGTCGTAAACACAACACTATGCTTAAAATGGTGAATACAAGATAGTAAACCAACGCAGCGAGGCTAAGAGAAGAAGGACAGCGCAAGCGAATAATAGATAAACGCCCTTCTTCCTCAAAATTAAAAATTAACACACCACACAACACACGTTATATTATTGTGAAAACGTAAATAAACACACGATATTAAGTAACACATTTTTTAAAATTCAGAAAGATTTTAATAAGTAATTTTTTAAACGCAAAAAAAACATGGAATTGAAGTCAACACATCCCTAGGGACGTTACCCAAAACCGAAATTTCAACTACTTATTTAATTTCAAGAAAAGACAATTTAACACCGAGTAGCTTCAGGTTACGCTGAACATGGCACATCAGTATCGGAATATCGATAAAATAATATAACGGAATGATAGAGTAAATCAATACCGCAGTTAGAATTAACTATGGAAACATATTCGCAAAATAACACCATAAAAATAAAATGAAAAACAACACGCCAATTGCATGAACATATGAACACGTTTGATTCGCAATAATACTACATTCGGTTACATCGGAATTATGACGGCATATAGAAAAAATAAAATTAATAGATAACACAATCAAAATTTTAGCAATCGCAAAACATGGAAAATGTTATTACCACAAATCACACGCAGTGAATGGTGAAAAGAAAAAAAATACATTTCAAGCTTTAACTCTGCTGGTACACCAACTTACAACCATGGTTACACGAACATAAGTAATTGCACACAAAAAACACATAAATAAAAGAATAATATATATGTATATATATATATATATAATGAGTATGTAGGAAAAAAGGTGCACGATTACACTCAATTAGTACCAGATTGAACTACACGCCGGTTGCCAGCACGTAATGGGCTGCCAGGACCATTTTGCCACGGGAGGCAAATTCACGCTGACATTCCCACCATACAGAACTACGCACCCCTTATTATTATTGCAAGTGCATTTTCTTAACTTAATTGTTCATTGTTCACTGGTCGCATAAATTGACGCCGCAACACGAAATCTTCTG
Organism: Platorchestia sp. MABIK; assembly: GCA_014220935.1. Lineage (NCBI taxonomy): Eukaryota > Metazoa > Arthropoda > Malacostraca > Amphipoda > Talitridae > Platorchestia > Platorchestia sp. MABIK. Next base: position 7,663 of record JACJUY010003976.1, on the reverse strand, counting down.
AACGCACCCGTTCGCTGAGTGCGTTCAACTCGCGCCTTATGTAGTATACGATGACCACTAGTGCAATCACAAGCACTGTTGCTATCATTAACACAAGGTCGGCCACACGGTCGGGTAGGAGGTCCATTTGTGAATTCGCTTTTATCCAGTCATCAGACAGCCGTTCCTGATGTTGACCGAGAGCCGTGGTGAGCACGTCCACGCTCACTGTTGACATTTTATTGCTCATCTTGTGTTTTCTACTTAGCGCCTGGCTGAGGACGCTTAGCGCGTAACCGCGTGCACAACCACGAGGTTCTGAAATTGGAACGAAACAACGACCCGATTAGCATGGCAAAAAAAAATAACAGTGCAGACCTAAGGCCGCCGTCACACGGAGACCAAATGGTAACGTTTCATCATAATCTTCTACAGTCAGCGGCACTAGTCGGTCTGTCCAAGACCACGAAACAATCAGACATCAGCCATAGTTTGACCAAACTGGTCCCAAACTAAGGCTGAAATCTGACAGTTACGCGGCGCTAGACAGACCGAGTAGTACTGCTGACTGTAGATGATTATGACGAAACGTTACCATTTGGTCGCCGTGTGACGGCGGCTTAAATTTTATTCAGACCTTAGCGGATCCGTAATCTGCCGAGCGATCAAAATTCTTCTCGCACATCATAAATCCCGATGTCAGCATCCTGATTTCACGAGATGAAAAGTCCGTTAGAATTTAAAAATGTCAATTCAGCGTTAGCACCGCCGGACCTGAGGTACGAAAAGAAAAAAATCAAATATGTGCAAGCTCGGCACGTCTTGCATCGCATTACAACAACCACGGCAGTAACACTAGAACAGCACGTATTATTTTGTGACTGTTATTCTACCTCACATGACCTAACGCGTAACAGTTTACAGAAAACCTTGAAGGAAAAATTAGAAAGCACCAGCCAGGTGGCAAAAAATACCTAAAAATTCAAATATAGACAATTGAGACCTTATACCACTAATCATTTCAAATGTGACAGGCCAAAAACTTCTCATCCTGAATGAACAGGATCATGGTGTTTGGAAAATATCAGTCGAACCCTCATCAGAGTTATCAAATAATAACCCAACACCACTGTTCCGTCGTAAAAACGATCACTACAGTGCCCTTGTCACACAAGGCCAAAATCAGACTGGACTTACATCATCTTGACAAACTGCCGTTGCCTAGCAAAATAGTAAACTTTCTTACGTAGCAGACGTTGGGCTTTAACACCCTGGGTAACGTAGAAACGATCGATGAATCCTCGGAACGATCCCATCGAGACAATAACTTTGCTACCTCTGAAAAGAGTCTTAATAAAAGTCAAATCAAAATAAAGCATATAAATGTACAAAGCCTTAATGGTAAATTAGATGGCATCAGAGTAATGTTGCTCACAGAAGAAATTGTCATTTTATGTTTCAGCAACATGGTTTGACTCACGAACGCAAAGTTCATTTTTAACATTCATGATTACGTGTTACAGCGCTACGATGGCGCAAAAACCAGACGAGGTAGTGAATCTTGTATTTTCGTGAAAGAGATATACTCAACATCTTTACTCCTAGCGAATAAAGTTTGCGAAGGCATTAAAATGATTTGGTCACAAGTGCAAATAAATAAACATAAATCCATCATTATCGGCAGCCTTTACCGGCACCCATCGTCTCCCCTAAGTCCAACACTAGATTTCACTGAGGAAACTTTCAAAGAAATCCTAGATGCAAAAATTCATTCTTTGCTTCTGGAGATTTTAATGTCGACTAAACGGACAAAAACAATCAGCTAAGCAGACTGTTGTATAACCTAAGCCTATCACAAATGGTCAAAAAACCGACTCGCATTATAAAGTCTCTAAAACTCTCCTCGATCTGGCAATCACAAATAATCCTACGGCAATACTTAGTACAGTAATATCACCTTGTGTTTTCGATCACAACGCTATAGAATATAAAATTAATATTGCAAAAGAAAGACAAAACTATCGCTTAATGATTACCCCTTGAAAAGGCACTATTCAGCGGAACTATTTCAAGAAAAACTGCTCAATAGGTCCACCGAATTCCAGAATGTGATGCAATCTGACGATGTTGACATTCAAGTGTCTATCTTCAACAGGCCTTCCACGCTCGTCAATCTTTGTACCCTAGGCTGACATGGATTTTACCCTAGAATGCTCCTTGATTACCCTAGGAAATGTAAATGAGTACAAAGTAGTAATTACCGTATAGTCTTCCATAATAGAATTGGCTTTGCCCTTAATTACGTCACATAGACAGCTTTTTTAAAGTATGTGGGGATTCGTTAATTAATTAATGAAAGATTTGAACGCCTTTATTATGGAAATGTGCATAAAATGACAGCCTTCCATTAAAATTACAAAAGATATTTCCAAATGTGGATCGAAAAACCACTCAACCAAACTCACAATGCACTGTGGTCGACAAAATTGATGCACAGGGTTACATAACTAGTGTTCAGAATGCATGAAGAATAGTTGTTACAGAAATCAAACAGAAAATTTTGGACGAAAAATACAGACCCATGTAAAATTTTTTCCGCTAGCTGTATTGAGTCTTTTGACCAGTTCAAAGCAAATAAAAAATGAATACACTCAACGTTCGTTGTTGAGTATAGCCTTACAATATGTTCAAAATAAGAAATAGCCTAACTTATTACAAACAATTTTTAACCTCCAGGAAGCTATTCTACTCACAGAAAAAAGAGTTCTGCGAATACATAGTACAAAACTATACAATCTACAAGATAATAAAAACGCTATCACGCTTTCCGCATTTTATATATCTGAGGTACCGACATTGCAGAAGGTTCTGCACACGTGGCATTACTTTTCACTTCATTAATTGTCATAATTAGATTAGTATTAATTGGAAAATTAGAAGTAGTGAAGCACTGCATGCATCAAACTACGCACGGTTTCATTCTTCTAACTGGTTCTTTTGAAGTTTTGGTCGAATTTAATTTGCTGAAGAAATGTTCAACGGAAGCGTTTCAAAACAGAAAGGCCAACAAATTTAAAATTGCAATTTTAAAATTTGGATAATAAGACAGCCAGCCCACTGGCATTTTTACGGCTAATCAGCGTTTCCCGGTAATTAACAGCCGATATGTCTGGTGTTAATTGTTCATTCAGGTAATGTTTTCGACACACTTCCTCAAGACATTTGTTATTGACAAACTTTTTCATTTGAGGAATTTAATCTAACATATGTACACATAAACAAAGATTTTGGAGTCAGTGTTTAAGCATTACGCTGATTCAGACAGCGTACGAGGTCATGTATAGGAACCTCGGCGAAAAACCATTTTTTGGATTAATAAACCTTTTCAACTAAGATGTATCTAAAATTAGTAAAAAGAAGCTCTTTCTTTTGTGAAGTAATGCCAGTTATTTCTGACATCGTTTCAGTTGCTGTCATTACAATGTATATAGTCTCGAATGGCCGGTCATTTCGAATCGTCGGTTGTTCTATGTTAATTTTAAATTTTCGCGCTCAGTAGAGATCTAAAACCCGTAAGGCGTGTAGTAGTGTAATCTACTACACGCCTCACGGGTTGGGTTTTTAGATCGATACTGAGGGCGAAAATTGAAAATTTGTATAGAATGACCGACGACCTTTCAAGACTTACCCTATAACCTACTGGCACAAAATCATTAAAGAGTGTTGGATGGGATCGATTCAGCAAAGAAATGGTCGCATTCTACTCCAAAGCCACACGCAAAAAATCTGAACAAAAGCTCCTAATTAGGCTATACATTTCTGATCTCAGATTGGAGATATTCGGAGCATCAAACTGAAACAAGGTATTAAATGCGTTCAATTTCCCAAAATTGTAATTTAAGAACTCCAAATAAGTGCGGGTTAGTGTCGATACCGCCGTGCGGTCGACGTGTGGTTCGTGGAAAAAGGGGCTGTCTTCTGTGCAGCTACTTTTCCGGGGTGCTAGCTTTTCTGTGCAGCTGCCCTTCCTGAGGTTCGTGTAGGCACCGCCTTCGCCGTATTTAGTCCGTTAAAGCAACAGAAATGATTTCCGCTTGCGCTCAACTGCGGCGGTACCGTTAGGAAGACGAGCAATTGTCTGCGCCGTGATTAGTACGTTAAAGCTTACCAGGATAATCCTAATGCCCTAAACTACGACAGCGTCGTCCTTTACGACAAACCTGTACGAAGTATATTGTTCTCCCAGGGCGGTTCCTTAAGCCCCTTTAAAGGCGACGTGTCTAATAGACTGAAACCTATTTATAAATCAGAACGAAAACACTTTATACCTTCGGAAATGCGAGGTGTCTGTTAATTATTCTCTTTACAATGCCTTCTCAACACACTGATACATTTTCTGCAAAACCAGTTATTTATTTCCTATCGCAAAAATAGTGTGTATAAACATGAACTACTGCACAACAAAGTAGTAGACATAAAATTACATTTAAAATGGTAGTGCTATCTACCTAGGTAAGCAAGTAATGTTGAATGGCAAATCAAAAGTCACTTTAGGGCTAACTAAAGTAAATGCACAAACGCACTAACGTCATAGAGAAACAGACCTAGGCTGGGTACGAGAAGCTGAACACTTGAAAGAAAATGTATTTCATGGGTAACTAACATAGATTGGACTCGACACCACTTGCGCTGCCTGACACGCCCGGGGGAGGGTGTCTCTGCTACGATAGCCGAGACAGGAAATCCGCAAGGTGGTTGTCGACTCCGGAAAGGTGTTCGGCTCGAAATCTAAAGAGGCTGAAATACAAAGCCCAGCCTTTTTAATCGGGAGTTCAACTTGTCTGCCAGTTGCAAATAAAGGAGCGGTCGATGGTCGGTCTGTAACACAAATTCTCGTCCATACAGATAGACCTCAAACTTTTGTAAAGCCCAGTAGATGCTGAGCGCTTCCTTTTCAATGGTAGAATAGTTCATTTCTGCTCCTCTCAGTCGACGTGAAGCGTATGCTACCGGCGCGTAGGGACGGAAATCTCGTTTGCTTGGTTGGAGGAGAGCTGCCCCAAGTCCAGTTTGGGAGGCATCCGTCCTTAGAATGAAAGGGCATCTGGGGTCTGGTAACTGTAAGACCGGTCTTTTGAGTAATGCTGTCTTCAAACTTTCGAACAGGTCTTCTGTGGTATCGGTCCAAGGTATTTGCTCTGGGGAGTTCTTCTTTAAGAAATCATGGAGTTTAGAAGTCAGTTGAGAATAATTAGGAATGTACTGTTGGTAGTACCCAACTGTACCGAGAAAGCTTCGGAGCTCCCATTTTGTTTTTGGGAGTGGCGCTGATTTTAAAGCCTCAACTCGGTTCTCCAGAGACTGGATGTGATTACTGCTGAGTTGGTGACCCAAATACTGGAGGCTGTCAAATCCAAATTCGCACTTGGAAGGCTTCGCTTTAAGGCCATGTCGAGAAAGTGCTACGAACAGTTTAGCTAATGCTGCGCAGTGGTCTTCCCAGGTAGTCGAGGCGAGTAGAATGTCGTCCATGGGTGAAAATAGCAGTGGTGTCTGCTATTGGCTCGGCATCGAATACTGTCTGGTTGTTTAGGTGCCTGCAGTCCAGACAAAATCGGTGGGTACCGTCTTTCTTTCGGACGGCAAGGAGCGGCGAATAGTAAGGTGAGGTGGATGACGTCACTATTCCCATCCTCATCCACTTCTCTAAACTTGACTGCAGTTCAGGCTCCAGCGCTAGGGGAAGTGGATACGAATGTTGATGTCGAAAACTGGTAGGAGCCTTCACTTTTACTTCATGAACAGCCGTGCGGGTTCTTCCGGGAGTATCTGTGAAGAGATCGCGATATTTTTCAAGTAGTTCCTGGAGTTCTGAGCGTTGTGTTGTGGTCAACGTAGAGGAGATGAGGCAGTCTTCGATGGTTTCTCCGACGGGTGACGGTATCTCTGGTTCTTTCCGGTCGAGCTCTTCTTCTTCGCAGGTAGGTTCTAGGGCGAGCCCAACCGCTGCAAAAGCTTCCTCTACTCTCTCGTCGCCTTCCTCAAGATCGCCCTCGCTTGGTGAGGCGGAACTTTGCTGCTCTCGGTCGTGGTACTGGCGAAGGAGGTTGATATGATAAACTTTGTTGTTCCCATCCACGTCCAATGTATAGGTATAGGTTCCCAGGCGTGATTTTACTGTATAGAGACCTTTCCAAGTCATTAGTAGCTTTTCCGAGAGTCGGGCAGAAATACGAGGACTTTATCTCCTTGCTTTAGAGTTCGCATCTTGGTACACCTGTTGAAGAACTTAGCGGTTTTCTCTTGACTCCTGTTTAGATTCTCGCGAGCGATTTTGCATGTTTCTTTCAATCGGTGCTTCATTTTCACTAGATACTGAGCAGTGTTCGTGTCGTCTTGCAAACTTCCATCTGTCCGGCATTCTTTGAGCACGGTTAAAGGTCCACGGACGCGATGGCCGTAGATGAGCTCGAAGGGGGAATACCCGGTTGAGGCCTGAGGAGCGTCTCGGTAAGCAAAAAGGAGGGAAGGCAGATACAGGTCCCAGTCTCGTGGTTGTTCTACGGCTAATTTCCGCAACATGACCTTCAGCGTACCATTGAAGCGTTCAACTATGCCGTTTGATTGGGCATGGTATAATGGCGTCAATCGGTGCTGGATACCTACGAGTTTCAGAAAAGCCTCGAAGGTTGCGGCTGTGAACTGGGTGCCGTTGTCGTTCGTTAGCGTGTGAGGAAAACCAACTCTGTTGCAGATTTCGAGTAGCTCCTGGGCGACCGTTTCTGCATCTATATGTCTGAGCGGGGCTGCGTCTGCGTACCGGGTTGCTTGATCCACCACGGTGAGAATGTATCGGTGGCCACGTGCCGAAGCTGGTTGTAATGGGCCTATCAAATCAACACTGAGCGCGGAGAATGGAGTGGTGATCGGTGGGGTTGAGATTGGTGCCTTTCTTGGTCGAGATGGAGCGTGCGTCTGGCAAGTATGACAGGAGTGACAGTATTGGACCACATCTTTTGCTAGGGACGGCCAGTAGAAATCTCGTTCTAGTCGAGCCTGAGTCTTCTTTTGAGAATAATGGCGAGCAAGTGGATTGTCGTGAGCCATTTCCAAGATTTGTGGGCGCACGCTTGCAGGTGCTTCAAGCTGGTGGGTTTCCTGACCATCTCGTAACGTTTTCCGATGCAGAATGCCGTCATGAAGTTCATAGGTAATGACTCTGCCATCCTTGTGTGTTTCTTCTTTGTCATCGTCAACTTTCTTGAACAAAAGTTTCAAAGTTTTACATTCCCGCTGTAATTTCTTGAAATTTTCCTTGTTGTGCTGTAACATATCGACAGTGTTTGGTGCGGCAGGGAGATTCTCGATCGTTTTTGCTGCTGCTCTTGTGATAACATGGGAGACCTCTGCAGTAACTGGTAGCTCTTCATGGTCGGTCATCTGTTCTTCGAAGGAGGTGGTCCCGGGAACTCGGCCGAGGATGACATCGTGGGAGAGCTCTCCCATGGCTACGGCTGTAACCTCTCCGTGGTAGTATAGGGGCAAATGAGAGAGACCCGGGCAAGAGGCGCCTCGAAAGAATGATTGTTGGCCAGTCAGACGGTAATTTCCTTCTTCAAAATGGCGTCAGCGGGGACGAGAGCCTTCTTGACGAAGACCGCTGTTGCTCCTCCATCTAGTAGTA
>JACJUY010003975.1:27062-69211 GCA_014220935.1 Platorchestia sp. MABIK | reverse complement strand
CGAGTCGGGAAGGAATCTCAAGAAATTTCTGTACTTTTACAAACTCTTTCTTGAATCGTCTCGGCAGCGGCCTGCCGGTCTTGACGTCCCAGTTCTGACAAGGATTAATTTGGGATTCTTAGATTCCGAAAGTTAATAAATTGTCTTTCCTCATTTAGGACACTTAATAATATCAGAATTACTAGCAAAGATACAGTAACAGTTGAAAACTATTAAGATTACAGGCCCTTGAATATTACAACAAATTACAGAGCGACTTGCACGCACACCTAATGCTTTGATTTGTGGTGCAGCACTGATCATGCTTTGGAAAATGGGAGGCGGAGTTGTAGAGGAGGTGAGGAGGAGCCAACTTCAGCCAAGCGTCTGTGGTTGGCTCAGAGGTGGTCACGTGTGGGGTCTTGTGTGTGCCCCAGTCTCTCAACTTTAGCAGCCAATTTGAATCCGATCGAAACCGGCTATGCTCCCTCCAGTGTATTCTAGCTCCATGAAGTGAACTGACCTGTTGAGCATACGTTCCCTGCATTTATGTAACCACATTTATTGCAAGAATGTTTTAGAAGTTCGTGAAACGTTTGGAAAGAATAGGTTTAAAGAATCTGGATTCATCTAGAAAGTTTTTAATTTTTTTTAGCTAAATCAGAGTTGAATCTGTTTGGATTGCTGAGGATTATTTGAATTCGCCTATTATGATAGGCTAGTTTCAAAACATCGTGGACAAGTTAAGAAAATCAAAGTTTAAAGAGAATAATCATTATATTTTTCGATTTTTGGATGAAAAGAGATAGAAAATAACATCAATTGACCATAGACAATTAAAGTCAAAAATTTGTACACTCTGCAATGATTAAACGATGATGCTTGTTTAAGAGGTTCGTTAATAACGGTTTCATTTCAATGACCGTACAGAACGCGCTGCCCTGAATTTGCAAAGCTCCGGGCATTCCAAATCATTGTTGTCATTGAAGAACGAAATTCAAAGGACGTGTTAACGAGCTTAAAGTGCCCATTCCTTTCGCCAACGAGAAATCCACGAGCAAGATAACTGACAGTATTTACTTGCGTTCACAAGAGCTCAATTCATTCTTCTGAATAACGTATACTCGTAGAATTATCTTTCACGCGTAGAATTTTATTGACATGGTAGGGATATATTCGGTGCTCTTGGTAATTCCAGAATAATTCTTTCCTTTTACGCGGTACATTCAAAATGTGGTTCAGGTTATATTACTTCCCCGTTAAAGATGAATTTTTAAGTTATTGATGACGTTAACATATTTTTACAAGCTATTGCGGTACTGGAGAAGTTGCACGTAAAAAAGAAGAACATTATCTTCGCTAGGCATCTTCTTGCTACACGCCGACAAGAGGCGTCTGAATCCTTGGATGAATTCTTTCAAAAATTGCATTGATTGAGCAAGAATTGTGAATTAACGCCTGTATCAGCAGAAGAATACCGATTTGAACTCGCTCGTGATGCCTTTATTAATGGACTCACATCAGCTATCATACGCTAACGTCTTCTGGAAAACTCTACTCTGACCCTTACCGAAGTGCATGATACGGCCAGAGCACTCGATCTTGCACAGCGCAATTCGGAATCGTATCGGTCAGCGGATCAGTTTACTGCAGCCATGAAAGCCAACGTTTGCAACCAGTCATCTGTTACGAAAAGTATGATAATTACTCAGCGGAAGGAGACTGAGGACAATGCAGTAACTTCTGCGGTTAAAAAGAAACAGTGCTGGTTCTGTGGTGGGGCTATTCATCCTCGCAACAAGTGCCCAGCAAGAAATTCCAACTGTTCATTACGCGGTAAAGTGGGAAACTGGGCAAAGGTTCGCCGCTCCAGGACTACTGGAGACGTCGTGGCGTCTATCATTTCTCCCACCTAATGCTCGACTACCGCTGCAGCCCCGTAAGGCCTGTAATCTTCTACGGTAACAGTGCTGCTTAAAGGGACATCGCTTTCAGGTCTTGTTGATACTGCAAGCACGAATAGTTATATCAACGAGAAGGTTGCTCGTCGGCTACATCTATGAGTTGAGCCAGTACATCAAGAGATTACCCTTACATCATCATCTTCGACAGCTGTTGTGACGGAAATGCGCTCTGTCAATCTGAAACTAAACAACCGTGAGTACCCCCACACTAGTCTTGGGGGTGATAAAAGATCTTTGTAGCGATATTCTGCTTGGCATTGATTTTTAGAGCCAACATTCATCAGTCTCAATAATATATGGCACGAAAAAGCCGTGACTACTCAGAATTTCCAATCCTGGTTCATGTGGTTTAATGGCTGCTAGTGTGTCAGAGTCTCTCCTATTTGCAAATATGAAGGAAGGGGTAGAACCGGTAGCAACAAAGTCTAGGGACTTTGGCCGAGCAGATCGCGAATTCATCGCTAAAGAGATTCGTCACCTCCTTCTGAAGGTATCATTGAGCCGAGCAAGTCAGCCTGGAGGGCGCAGGTGGTCATTGCAAAAGATGAAACAAATCGCCATAAGAAAAGATTGTGCATTGATTATTCAGCCACGGTCAATAGATACACTGATCTGGACGCCTATCCTCTCCCCAAAATTTAAAACATGATGAACGAATTGGCAAAGTACCTAGTTTTCTCAACATTTGACCTCAAGAGTGCGTAGCACTAGGTTCCTATCCGTGATTCTGATAAGCCATTTACTGCGTTTAAGGCAAATGGAAGATTGTATTAGTTCAAGCGAATTCCGTTCTGGGTTACGAATGGAGTAGCCGTACTATTTCAAAGAGCTATTGATGAATTCGTCTAGGAAGAGCACCTTAATGGGACATTTCCGTACCTTGACAATATTACTATTGCTGGACGCTCTTAAGAGGAACACGATAAGAATCTTGCAAGGTTTATGGCTGCTGCCAAGCGGAGGAAGTTGACATTTAATTCAGCAAAAACGGTGACATCTGCAAGATCTATTAACTTACTCGGTTATAGACTGGAAAACGGTTTGATCAAACCAGATCCGGACAGATTAGAACCTCTGTAAAAGCTCCCGCCACCCACTAATTTTGCTGCTCTTCAGAGAATACTTGGCATGTTTGCTTACTATGCAAAATGGATTCCTGGATTCTCCGACAAGGCTCGAGCCTTGTACCAGGCTAAAACATTCCCTTTGAGTTAGGAGGCCATCACCGTATTCGAAACTTTGAAAAGGCTTCTTGTGACAGCGGCACTAAGCGGCATCGACGATTCGCTTCCTTTTGTTGTGGAATGTGATGCTTCTGATGTTGCCGAGTCGGCAACCTTGAACCAAGGAGGACGTCCGATCGCTTTTCTGTCCAGAACGCTGAATGCGAGTGAAAAGCACTACCCGGCTGTTGAAAAGGAGGCTACTGCCATTATCGAAGCTGTGAGGAAGTGGACTCACACATTAACTGGTCACCATTTCACCGTAATGGCTGACCAGAGGTCAGTAGCATTTATGCTGGATAACCGAAAAAGGACAAAGATCAAGAATGATAAAATACAAGGATGGAGACTAGAACTCGCTAATTTCAGTTACTCCATCCGATATCGACCAGGCAAATAGAACGTTGCCCCCGATGCTTTTACTCGCGCCTTTTGTGCGTCAACGTCTGGTTCCAATCGCCTTGTGGAAATTCATGATGGTCTCTGTCATCCGGGAATTACTAGGATGCTAAACTTCGTAAGAAGCAGGAACTTACCATTTTCAACTGATGATGTTAAGAACGTGTGTTCTTCCTGTCAAATCTGCGCAGAAGTCAAGCCGAATTTTTATAAGCCACGATCGGACAATGTTCTTATTAAAGCAACACATGCAATGGAGAGATTAAGTATTGATTTTAAGGGCCCAATTTTATCGCGTGCCGGGAACGAATACTTATTTACAGCCGTTGATGAATTTTCCCGATTCCCTTTTGCTTTCCCTTGTTAAAATATGATATCTCAAACTGTCGTGAGGTGTCTAGAGACCATCTTTTCTTTGTGCGGAATGCCAAACTATGTGCATTCTGATCGTGGGCAGGCATTTTTACCTCGTGAAGTCCGAGAATACTCATCAATCGAGGAGTTGCAACTAGTAAAACAACTCCAAATCATCCAACCGGGAATAGCTAAATTGAAAGATATAACGGCATCATTTGGAAATGTATTCAATTGGCCATGAATACTCATGGCGTAGATCAACAAGAATGGGAATCCGTTCTACCGCAAGCTCTCCATTCGATACGCTCTTTATTATCTACGTCCACCAAAACTACGCCACATGAACGATTTTTCAATTTCCCTACACGATCTTGTCAAAGTACATCACTCCCATCCTGGCTTATGACCCCAGGTCCAGCACTACTGCGCCGTTTTGGTCAGACTCAAAAGAAGAGCCTTTGGAGGACGAATCGGAACTTGTGTAGGCGAATCCCACGTATGCCCACATCAAGTATCCGAACAGTCGTGACAATACAGTATCCCTGAAAGACTTAAAAGAAAACAAGAGCCCTGTTCCTTATAGCCAAATCGCCAAAGTGAGGAACCTAACTACTCGCCCGTTGAGGCACCCGAAGTGGACAAGGAAATCCCGCAACTGGTTGTTGTGGAGGACCAGCCGAGGATGAAAAATTCTTACCATACCGAAAGGGACGCCCCGGTTTTGCGACGCTCCACTCGAGAGAGACGAAAGCCTCAGCGTAATGGGTGGTGATTAAAATGTCAGATGAGATGAACGTCAGAGGGGAAGAATTTCAAATTAAGATTGAAATGTCAAAACTTCGTTGTGTATCCTGTCTACCGGCGTTTAGGATAGATGTACGAAGCAATCTGTATTTTCAATGTTAATGGTAATTTTTTTTATAAAAACCTGCTATAAGATTTTGCTTTTATTTCAAGACAACGTTATTAGAGTTTAAATATGAATGCTTCCTCACACTACCTTCAAATGATTCTTAATACATTGAAACTACGAAGCCTTGAACAGCGAAAAATCATGTCAGAAATTAACTTTGATTTGAATAATATGATCTATCTCACTTGTGAGTAATTTATGGAATATTTGAGTGGCACTATGATCATTATGACGAAGGTCACTATGACGAAGGTCGCTTTGACGAAGGTCACTATGACGAAGGTCACTATGACGAAGGTTACTATGTCGAAGGTCACTATGACGAAGGTTGCTATGTCGAAGGTCACTATGACGAAGGTTGCTATGTCGAAGGTCACTATGACGAAAATCACTATGACGAAAGTCACTATGAAGAAGGTTACTATGACGAAGATAAATATATGACGATGAGGATGCAAAAGGAGAGTTTGGCGTCGTATACGCTCTCAAAATATCATGAGAAAATCTCATGTTGATTCCCTCTCATTGGAAAGATGGTTGTCGTAAATATTGATCATAATGGCGAATGAAAAAAGTGAAACACTGAGCTATAATCACGACGATGATGGCATAGCGGCAGGAGTAAGAGAAATAGCCTAAATGGATTCTATAACATCTCTCTTCGTTACTACCACATTAAACATGTACTAGGGTGCCTATTGTTGGAAACCATTTTTCACGTCAGACTAGATAAAACAATTTATAGTGACTGAAGGATGCACTTTTTTTATTCCTTTAGTGAATAAGCAACGAAAATAGATTGTAAAACCCTTCAGATCCTTTATAGGTCGCTTTCATTGTGTTATGATAAGACGAGACGTGTTAAGTTGTAAGTCTTTAGCAATTTCAGTCTCAACTTTGAACTTACGTATACCAGCTGTGTTTGACTCTGGCATTTGTACTTTGACTTCAGTTATGTGTTTCTACAAGTTGAGTTGTTCATTTTCTCGCGTAACGAATTGTAATATCAGGGTTTCAAGATTTTTGCTTTAACTTTCTCGAATTACTGTAAACGAAATTCCAAGCAGAAACTATCACAATAAATTGAAAATAACTATGTGGGTTTGTGAAGCAGTATATATTTTAGAAATTAATCGTAATAAAGCATCAATTACTGAACGACCTCAGAGACCAATTTATCTACTACTGGGAATTAAATTAGTGCCCGATAATTATCATCTATCACTCTACACAGTCGACATAATTAATAACAGTCGACATGATAAACAACACAGTCTTTTCATGGCACGTATACATTCATGTATACTCTTTTGTTCTTTACAATTTTTGTTACGTTAATCAAGTTCCATTAACATTTCGATCTACCTCTCTTTATCTGTTCCCACACTTTCTATATAACTATTTCTTGTTTATTCAATTACTCGCCTGCTACACATGCTCTCCCAAGCAATTCCTTCTTTTAATGTGTGCCAAAGTGAGCCACTCCTTATATGCAGGTTTCTTTGCTACTCATGTATCTTTTTCTCAGCACATTCAATTTGAACTTCATGTAAATGCATCTTGTACCAGGCTGTGCGCCGTGCGAAAGAGTCTCATAAATCATCCGATCGTAAAAGTTTTATTTTGCATTCATACCTTCTCTTCTGAGTGCTCTTTTGTGATTAGTCTTGCTTTCATACCTCTTGCCATAGCGATATCCACACCGCTGAAAATTCGAATGATTCTTCAATTGTTTTCATTCGTTTCAGAATCAGTAACATTATAAGATGCATCTTAACTCCTAATTTTGATTATTTGCCCATTATTGTTACTTGAGTAATTTACCTTCGCTATTTCAGTGCTAAAACAGCAGTCGTGGGTGTATCCTTAGCGAATTGTCATCAATTCAGCTTTTATCTGTACATCTGCATAAACTATAGTTAGGTACAGTCAGGAGATGCAAAAAATTGAACACCTCAAAAATTAAATTTAATGAAGTTTCCTTGAGAAATTAAATCGTGAAGGTTACATAATAAGCTAAAACATAAAATGCCACACAACACTTAGGATAAAATTATAATATTTTGTTACCAATGTAGTGAACGAAAAAAAGTTCATGGAATACTGAAGAATGTTTGTCGACAACTTCTAAAACAGCCATTAAATGTATGATGTCTTGAAGTTTCGGCCACTGAAGGTGTTCAAATCTTTTGAAAGACCACTTAAATGGTTTGTGACGAAAGGTTATCATGAGATTTTGGGGCTAGTGTGACAATACATTAGATGCATGTTTGAAAAAATTTCAAGATCCTGATGTGAAAGAGTGATCCAAATAAATAAGAGATCGGATTATTTCTGTTCATTCTGCAAAAGTGAGGCGAAGAAATATTTCTGAGGACCTAAACGTCCTTATATTACTGTAGGTAACATTGTGATATAAAAATAGAAGATGACTTGGGAAAAGAAATTTTTTTCACGATTTCGTGCACCCCGACAGATTTCAGTCAGTTCACAGAACGTTACGCTAGGTTAAAACAAATCCTGTTGTGAGGATGCATCAATTTTAAAAAAATATTGGTGCTGCTAGAACACACGTTTGTAAGAAAACAATTACTAATGAACTGCATGAGCAAGAACTCAAGAACATGATCTCATAGGACCCCATTACTAAAGGAACGCCATTTAAAATCGAGCCTAAAGTTTGTGAAAATGAATTTAGAGCTCATTTATGATATTTAAAAGAATTCAGTGATCTGAGAAAAATCGATAGGAGAAAAATCGAACAGCCTACATTCAGAAGAGCTCCACCCCTGATGTAAAACATGGTAGCGGGAACATGACTGCTTATTATTTAATCGATACGACAATGGGTTAGTTGAAAATAATCGAAGGAACTGTAAATGAAGTAAGCTACTGTAGAAATTTTGAATGAGAATCTGATCGTGGATATGAATTTTATATCATCAGGACAATAAATACAAGTACAAAAGTAATTCGTAAATGATTCCGAATCAGCAATATCCAGGTACTGTCATGGCTTAGTTCATCATAGGATTCAATTCTGATTATAATTGATGGAGAAAATTCACAAAACAAATCCACGCAAGACGACTGAACAACATTATTAAATTTCAAAGTGTTTGACCGATCAGAATGAGCTAAATTTCTGCTCAAAATTTGACAGAATAAGTAAAAACTTATAGAAGCCACCAAATAACAGTAATTTCAAACGAAGACGCTGTAGCTAAACTTTAATCACATTTTATGATGAGTCCAATGACTTATTCACTATTTATTTTATTAAATTTTGGAAAAATTAGGTGATGAATATTTCATTCTCATTTGAACTTTTAGCGTAATAGAAGTTGTAGGAGTTTTTTATGAGGACGAATATAACACTCATATAGAAGGCTAACATCTACGGTGTACATACTGATGAGTGGAGAACTGAGTTTTGATCAGAGGGGTTGTAAAAAGATATTAACCATACTCTGTGTGACTATGACAATGTGTCTTTAACAAATGCTTAATAGGCGTTCCTTCAGGTTCAAATACTTGTTTAAATTCAATGTAATAACATAATGTCCGTTCAATAATCAGGGAGAAATGACAACTCTCTTTCACTTGTTCAGGAAACCAAAAAGATTTTTACCGTTTGTGATGTTTTTTAATTCACATAAAATAATTTCAACTATTCTCGATCATGTTTAAAATAATTACCGTGACAAGATAAGCAGCTGACTATCAACACATCATTCACAAGGCTGGCCCCTTCGATTCTACTCTGAAATGACCATTTTACCACAGTAGCTCCTTTCGATGAGACGTTCTGCTTGAAGCAAAATACAGTTGCGCAGCCGCACAGCAGTTTCATCTAATCTCATTCGACTCATAATAATGCGCTGAACTGCCCTGGGTGGCACTCACTGCTTCAATCTGCGTAAATGGCGAAATTGATTTTTAACTGGGGGTGGAATCTTTCATCTAATCAATATATGTTTTAATTTTCTGTGAGTTCAATAATGGATAGACCACATTTATTTTCACTTCATGCTATCACACTGGTTATAGCCTCAAGCTAGATTGACGAGAAACTTTACCACTGTCAGCAGGTATGCTTAAGCTAGCTATTATGTTTAGATGATTTAATTAATTCTGACGCTGCAGTATCTCGGCTCATTATTTCGCACGCTCAAATCGTCACCTAGCTGTGAGTCATCATATCAATATCTCTACCGGCACTGAAACTTTGACGCAGCGGAAGAAAAGAATAATATTCTAGGAATTGAGGGATCATCCCCTTAAAATTTATTTTAAACTACTTTAGCATCGGTAATATTTGCATGTGACTCCTTTGTTGATTTTCAATCAATAAATTTGGTTCATGTACAGAGGTTTACAAAGAGTTATAATACTTTTCTTTTCATAGAAGCAGAAATACTATCGAACCATACCGTGTGACTGAAGTTTTAACATTATTCAATCATTAAATGTACGAAGTTATAATATGAGCGCTGTTATTTGGTTAAGTGATAAAAATAAATGAGGTAAAAACCTGGCACGAACCAGGTGTCAAAATTTTAGTTTGATTTAATTGCACGTATGAGATGAATTACTAGAATAATTTGAAAGATGGTTTCAAGAATTCCACTGATTCCTCCGAAATTTTGAACTTATCATAGTATTCGTACCTACAATAGAGCTGCTTTTAAACTTTTTGTTGTGATGTGGCATCATAAACAAATTATTACATTGGGAACAAACCTTTAGTTGCACGAGTTCTGACACTAGATTCTAGTAGATTTGAGGTCACTGATTCAAAAAATCGCCTTCGTTTGTGGAGATCAGGTCTAGTTTTCACACTACGCGATCGTGTTATCAATTTAATCAAAAATTTTGATGAAATTTCATAGTACAGTGCAGATAAATGAAATCCCATCATTGTAAGAAGTGTTTCTGTTTTTTAAATATATTTCAGCGAGCTGGTGAAGGAAAAATCGCTTCTCAATCCAGTAAAAGGAAATGTGTGACTCGTCCGGATGCGTTCTGCTACATACGTGGTACATTCAGAGCTCCAAAGCAAAGAAGGAACATTAGTGAATATGTGAAGCAAGCTTACTTTTCTTACTTTCAAGTGAAACTTGGAGATCAAGATAATTCTTGGGCATAACACACAGTTTGTCTTTCCTGCGAAGAAAACTTGCCTCAATGGACTACAGGAAAAAATAAATGAAAATTCGGCATTCCTATGATATACCGTGAGCCACGAGATCACGAGACGTACCATGTCACAGACTGTTACTTCTGCCTTACTGATGTTGGTCTTACTGGCAAATCTCGTCAAGCATATCGATCATAAACCCTAGTCTAGCTTCAGCAGTCAGACCTGTGCCCCATTCAAATGACGTTCCAAAACATATCTTCACTCAACTTGCTTCTCTTTTACTCTTGATTGCGAATGTGACACTGTGTTGACAGGAGAGTCAACTAACAGAAACAGTTGCATAAATTTTGAAGACGTATCAACAGAACCGCAAACATTTAACCATGCAGAACTCAATATTTTAGTTTGAGATTTGGGTTTGTCTAAAATGCGGTCAGAATTGTTGGCTTCACGATTAAAAGATGAAAACTAGGTGGGAATGAACGCAAAGGTAACATTCTATCGCATCAGAGAAAATAACCTCTTGCAGTTCTTTGATTCTAAATTCACCTTCGTCTACCCCTGTGATATTCCTTTTCTAGTAACTGTGATGGGAGGTACAAGTTATGATCCGAAAGAGTGGTGCCTTTTTATGGACAGCTCTAAGCGGAGTCTTGGCTCTAAGCTCTAAGCGGAGAGATACAAGCCAAATCTTTGGCATAATACCCATAAGACACTCAGTACACTGAAGGAGAAATATGAATACATGAAAACAGTATTACAGCTACTCAACGATGAAGAACACAAATAAGTGTCTACACAAAATTCTTTTGCTTTATGTGCCTATGAAACAGCTGAGTCAAAGACAGAAGCTGGATTCTGAAGGAATGGCCAGCTAGGGAAAGCTACCATTTTGGGAAAATGACATCATTCATTCATGAACTCCTACAGGAACAGTATAAGCTTGTTTTCCCTCCCCTTCAAATCAAGCTAGGCTTTATGAAGCAGTTCGTCAAGGCGCTCAATACTAACAGTGACTGTTTCAAGTATTTGTGTGACGCGTTCCCCGGTGAAACGGCCGAAAAACTCAAACAAAAACAAACAAACAAACATCGGCATCTAAGAATGCTTTATTTTCAATTCAAGCCTGATACATTTCACCTTGTACATTGATTTTTCAAATGCCTCATAACTGACACCATGACGCCATGACGCTTTTCTCCCGGTCAGGACCGGTACCCATTTCAGACACCTGGGTAGAGTGGGGTATTGTGCTTTGAATGTTTCCTCGATTCCCAACGGAGAAAATCGCCACCCAAAGCCGGAATTCGAACCCTCGATGCCCTCACGGAAGGCAGATCCTCAAACCACACGGCTGTGACTCAAAACAGGTATTTTCGCAGTCCCTCAAATTAGGACGCTGATAAAGATAAAGTTTTTGTCGCAAGGAACTTTCTTGGAAACGGGAAATCAAAGGAACATAAAGAGCTGGTTGAATCTTTAATGGAAAGCTATCAGGTGTTAGGTTACAACATGAGCATTAAGATTCCTTTCTTGAGCAGTCATATTTAATTATTTTCCTCCAAACTTCGGGGACGTGAGTGATGAGCAGGGTGAACACTTTCACCAGGATATAAAAATCATGGCAGATCGATTTCAAGGTCGCTAGGACGTTCACATGATGGCCGACTATTGCTGGAGCATTCATCGAGACTGCACTGGGAAGCGGCATTTTAGACGATCCATTAAACGCAAGTTTCTGTCTGAATAAATCTGTCATTCTTTCCAAAAGCAACTGATGAATCCTCAATGGGTTTGCCAAGGTAAGTAAAAGTAATTACAAATCAATTATGTATGTTTGTAGTAGATTTCAAATTACATTAATTTGTACTGACTTTGAATTTTATCAGTAGTATATGGTGGTCTACCTATATATTGTCAGTAACAAATGAGAGGAGAGCATTTCAAGAAAAATTGTCCAGACAGAAAATGACTCATGCCATATTTGAAATAAGTGATCTCAATTTACTTAGGGATAAGTTTCGAAGTGTATGCACGTGACAAAAAGTAGAATTTTTGTTCCCTAGTGTTATCATTGGGACAGATAAATGCGGTCAGTTCCGGTAAAGTAAAATGAAATTAATCTTAGACAGTTCGACTGTCTCTGTTATAATTGTTAATGATTTATTTAAACCGCAGCAACGTGCTTTACATCTCACCTGTTTCAGTGACTCCACTCATGGTTACAGGCTGGGGTATATAAAATACTTATTAATCTTCCTGAACCATGGGAAAAAGATGAACTGCTCCCAGGAAGGGGATTCAATTATTTAATAATAAGCTTCATCCTACTTTACACAAATAAAGAACTATCGAGAATGGTAATACACTGCAGTATGGATAATAGGCAGCAGCAGCAGCAGCAGTAGCGTCAACCCCGGCTTCATACCATGAAGTGAAACGGCCGGCGACGTCTCATAGATTGCAAGAGAAAACCGAGCTAAGCACATTTTTCGTATAATGGAACAGATGCCCTTCCAGTGGAAGGGTAAAGGTAAATACGAGCCGAACCTAGAAAATTGTTACAGACTAATAATTGAGCGCGAGGCCTGGAGATTACAGCTTACAGATGTCTAAACTGGGTGCGAGGCCACGAGATCATAGATTACAGATTATAGATGTCTAAACTGGGCGCGAGGCCACGAGATTATAGATAACAGATTCCGAAATTGGGCGGGAGGCCACGAGATTATAGATTACAGATTACAGATTCATTAAATTGGGCGCTAGGCCACAAGATTACAGATTACAGATTCCTAAATTGGGCGCGAGGCCACGAGATTATAGATTCCAGATGACAGATTCCTAAATGGGGCGCGAGGCCACGAGATTATAGATTACAGATTTCTAAACTGGGCGCGAGGCCACGAGATTACAGATTACAGATTCCTAAATTGGGCGCGAGGCCACGAGATTACAGATTACAGATTATACTCGTAGTTTACAAATTACAGATTTCTAAACTGGGCGCGAGGCCACGAAAATAATGTTTACATATATTAACAAAGTTAAATTAGGTTTCAGGGTTCATCGATACAGATTGAGCAGCGAGCCACATATCAGAACGATACTAAACCTGAGCTAAGGACATTCGGCAAACATTGCAGAGTCCATCTCACCTTAGGCCAGGCTCATTGAGCTCGACGACGAAAAACGAGGGGCGCAGCCATCGAGGTAGGGCACAGCCATCGAGGTGGGGCGCAGCCATCGATGTGGGGCGCAGCCATCGAGGCATCCCTCCGCCCAACAAACGCAAGCCAGCCAGCCTGTCGCAAGTTGCCGCCACCTAACTCTTCACCCTATCATCTTAAGTTTGATGGTGAACTACTGAAGAAAAAATAGATGAATAATCGTCCACTGATGAGAAATATTCAACTCCAGAGCTGCCGACTCGCTACTAATAGCGAGTTGAAGAAAAAATGACGCTGCTCCTAACGCAGCGCAGCGTGGAAAAAAGCCTTTTGAATAAGGGAGAATCAGGCTTACTTCAACTTGCTCGTTTTTAAGAAATTGGGATGGAGCTCTCAATGTTTGCTGACAACTATTCTATTAAAACTTGACAAAGATCACAGCAAACCTATTTTCAACAAAGCACATCTAATAAATTTAGGAACATTTAATACAGCTAAAGAGCATTAAACACAGGCAAAGAACATTGAACACAGGCAAAGAACATCAACATGGGAACACGAAAAGCATACGTTGTGTACATGGGGCGTGTGTGTTCGTGTACCTCGAGCCACGGATGAATCACATTGGCAAATGTTACTGGAAAGTGAATGCGGATGGAATGAATGTAAGGAGGTGTAGCGAATACCTGAGGTCTACTCGTTGGGAGCATGGTGCTTCTAAGCCGAGGTAATCAAACCTGCTACACTGCTAAAACTTGAGATTTCTATCATCCAATCATTATGATTGGAGAATTTAGGGGACTAGACCTGCTTTTAATTGTTTTCAGTGTTGCAAGTTACAATCTTAGCATTTTAGTCTTCAACTTCTATCCGGCGAGAGGTCCGATACGTAGTTAACAACCACCACTTTCCTCTTACAAGAACATATTTATACTCATTTTATATAGATTAAATTTAGAACTAATTTCTTAATAATTATCAAGATTCTGCGCCTTTTTATATCAATCAATTAACGTTCAAATATTGTCATGCGCAACCTGTTTATTCCTAGGCTTGACGAATACGCCTTAATTAATAAGCCCGAGAGGCACCGAGAGGGTAGCTCGCTCCTTCAGTGTGGCTGCACTGTTGTCTGTTGCAGGCCTGGGCATTCAAGCTAGAGCTCTGACAGGAAAAGGATGCGCACTTGCCTCGTCTGCCCATCGGGCATATAAGGCTTTCTAGATAAATTTCCCTTCACTTACTGTAAATAAGCCAAACCTTCTTGATTGTCGAATCAAAATCTGAGTGATGTGCTAAAAACTCAGAATCATTACAGCCCCATTCGAATCATCATCCTGGAACCCACAAGCAGGATGAGTATCCATACCTATGTGTACTCGTTTGAGTCCCAATCCCATCAATTGAGTCACGCGTAGGATTATTGACGATCGTCTTTAATGTATAACATTATCTTTGTAAAATTATCTTAGATGCGTTAGATTCATTTTGATGTATTAGACAATTCTCTGTCGCGCTAAAGTAATTGTGTAACCATCTTTTAAGTAATGAATTAAGGATTTGGCTGAGACTTTCTTAGTTTCTAGTAAATTATCGTTGACGTTAATGAAGTTGCCAATGACAAACCCTACCCAATGAAAATTTACTTTCATACGAATGTATATATGAGTGAAATAGCTTGTATCGCGTGAGACTGGTGGCTGCTTATTTATTAAATAATAGTATACTTCATAAGAATAAGAGATAATGCTTCATAAATTGATACTTATTACGAATGACTTGAGATTTTTGAATAGCAAACAAAATATAACACCTCGTGTGACACCGGTGGAATCAAGAAAACCAAGCCATAACATTTGATGGCAACGAGTGTGGGATTTGAGCGTATTTCATTCATACTAATTCTATGATTTTCCCATGTTCACGCTCCGAAGAATGTCAACATAACAATTATAGCTGTTTTAAAAATTCAAATACATGATATTTCATGATCAATTGAACTGATCGTAGTACAGTCATGATCCTAAGAAATTTCTTCTTTTTTGAATATCATTAGCTAGATTTCCATCGGATTTCTTATTTGTGTACAACGGGGAAAATTTAGATTCAGCAAATTTATTTGTGAGAAAGCTTCATACAAGCACTGTACATTCGACTAATTTTTCAAATTTTATGGTTGATGACTACTTTCGATTATCCTCGCGTCACAGTCCTTACACGCTCGCCCTTCAAAGTGCTTTTAAAATCCCAGCGTGCCCGAATTTTTCCTGCTCAAGATATTCAGAGGTTGCTGCGGCAGACGCTTACATACGAGTAAAAAGAGAGATGTGATCTTTTTAAGTCGAGAGCGAGCACTTGGGGATGAAATTCAGGAATGGTGAAAATGGGTACGTCTTCAGTGAACCCGAATTTTACCATGCGTCTCAAAACCACAGGTTCGGAGAGCATGACGAAATGAAAACAACGCCTTCAATAAGCACTTCAACTGAGAACTTGTTTCGGTCACTTTCCATCTGCCAGGATAATTTCATTTTATGTCTTCAAGTCATAGGGCTATCATAAAAACCGCGCCGAGATGAATCATGGTTTTCCTATTCAGAACGCTTCGCATGGGCAAGGTACATTAACGCCATAGTGATATCTGAGCAGAATTTAGCAGTGAAAAAACATTTTCGAAACATTGGCTTACAATAAAGACCAATCTGGTTCGAGCTGGGTAGTAAAACGTGAGCACGTGCTGGGGCGAGACAGCGAGGCTCGAGTAGTAGCGACAATAGCGTTCGGTCGAGATGGCACTCAGAACGACAAATCGGTATCACAGAAGTTTTTGCGAGTATTAAACTGAAGATAGTTTTAGACATCTATGCCAAGTTTGAACCATTGAAAATCATCGAGTCAGAGTTGCAGGAATTCATTTTTCACTGCGTTCACCATTGTAGCCAAGCCATTATTAACGTTTCGCTGAGTTTATGTGTATTTGGAAATTTGGTTTCGAAATTTCTTTTCTTGCGTTACTCTTCCTTGATAATAACTTCTCTTTGTTGGTTTAATCGTCAATCAGTTTTACTTTCAATGTATTTAGTGATGATCAGGTCACTAAGTATATTTTCGGGATATACATTTTAGTTTAGCAGGTCTTTAATCTCATTCCAGGCTTTTGCCTCATTCCTCCATGTGCAGTTAATTTAAAAATCGATGTTACCATATGTTTTAACACTGAAAAAGAATAAGAAAATAGTCTTGACGTCAGGGCTACCGTTTAACGTCAACGACCGGAAACGTAATCTTGACAAAGTCCAATTCAACACTCACTCAATTTTTCAAGAATTTCTTGTAAATGGTAACCGAGAAGTTAGACTTATCTAATGCAAAATCTCAGGAATAAGACGATAAAAGAATAATAAAAAAAGTTGCAGGACGATACACAAGTTATAGCATCTATATCTATATATCTAAGTCGAAAACATTTAGCATAGTTATTATACTTAGAACAATTTCTTGGATTTCTATAGCACTTTCAAATTAATTGTCAGTGAACGAATCAGATGATAGACCATGGTTGTAGTGTTTAGTCCAATTCCTGAACCAACTTACACGTGAAGAAATTGGACTATTTCGTAAGGCTGAAAAGGTTGTACTGTTTGCTAATTGTGTCGCACTGACTTACACATCATGTGAGGCCTAGAGCAACTTCATCATGTAACACCTCAGAATCTATGAAAATACAAAGTAGCTATTTCTTTTCTTAAATTCCTTTTACAGACCATGTCCACCATGCTTGTGAGATCCAAAACCTCTCTTAAACTCATGTTGCTTTCTCCTACAATCTCATCGTAACCGTCAAAAGATGCAATAAAACTATTCGAGATCTAAATCGGTTGGGTATTTGGTTCGATATTCTGATTCACCCATCAGAAAAAGTAAAAAATTCATGTATATGGTTCGATAGAAACATGTCCTTCAAATCCCACGTTGATAAAACCTGCAACACAATTCAAGGGACTTGAATGTTTTCAATCGTATAAAAAGTATGCTTGACGGAGAATCTAGATTGTTGGCTGTTCAATCTTTGGCTTTATCACGTATTGACTATTGTAGCCTGGTATGGGGAGATGTGCCTCAATATCTTCAAAAAGATTTACAAAATGCTTGAATTTCGCAACTATGGTTGTATGCAAAGGTAAATTCAAAAAGAATGATCACATAACACCTCTTTTAAATAACCTCAGCTAGACTCCTATTCAGGAAAGGCTTCTGGCGCACAAAGCCCGATACGCATTCTCCCCTTTATATCTTCCTCAGAGCAATGCTGAAATACTGGAAATCCATCCCCCTACCGTCACCAACCTAAAACCGAATAGGAGACACGATGTCTTAATCAAATACCGTTCATCTAACATTGGGCAGAAAGCTCTGTCTGTGTCAGGTGCCTTACTGTGGGACAAACTTCTCATGAGCATCAAGAACTTCTGAAAAATTAAGAGAATTCAAAACTAAAAAAGCCCGCTATCTTGCGTCTACACAATAAGTGTGAACTACAGTACGTACTGGGAAAGAAGTCAGGAATTTTTGTTGCTAATTATCCCATTCATCGTTACATTATACAACAATCAAGACATATTTGCAATTTGCAAATGAAATATGATTGCTTGTTTACAGATATTGAGTACATGTATGTACGCACATGTGACGCTCGTATGTATATACATGCGTATATTTGTGTACGTATATGTATAGAACATATTTCCGTCCTTAAATGCTATTGTTAAACGAGGGTGACAATGTGTCATCTCTTACACTCTTTGAGTAAATTTTGGCCACAATATTTTAGGCTGTTTCGACTTTCTCGTTTTGTCCCAGCAATATTGCAAATGTGTTGGTTAGAATTGGACAACGATCCTTCTTATGCATTTGAATCCGATGAACTCTTTTGTGCCAATGTTAGTAGCATAGGAAATATAATTTTTGTGTCATTGTAAAATATTTCATTTTATCCGAGCCGGTTATTTAGCTTACTAGTTGATACGAAACAATGTAAAATTCCCTCTAATGTCAACCTCACATTCTAAGACGCAAATTAATTTGGATCTACTCGTTTTACTATCAACTTTAATCCCTCATTTCACTAGTTCCTATGTTCATAAGCTCAAATTTCAATATGGGAGTGCACCAACTTGAGTGTTTTCAACAATGCATCACATGGATAATGTTTTTTTGATCACTCACAATAAAATGCATTGTCAAATCAGGCCAACGGAACGAAGGAAACGCATTTTTCCGTGCTTTTCCCCCAACCATTGGTTTCAACAATAATTATTAACATGCATGAGTATTAAGATCTTCATGAGTGCATTTCAAGTCAGGGTCTAAAATTTAAGATATTTGAAAGCATTTTTCGCTTAAATTAAAGCATTTGAAATTGTAACGTAATTTATTTTATGTAACAACTTTGTAGAACTTTTTTATTTTCATGTTTTATTTCCTTATCTTTCTCATACAATGTTCTTGTTAGTCGTGTCTGACAACTTTCCCTTTGTTACGCTCGTGAGTGTACTATGACAACAACATCTTCGGTTGCTAACTTTTCGTACTGTTTCAGCAATGCTGCAAATTTTATGGTTACCATTGTACATCAATCGTCCTGTCTCCAACTCCAGTGAACTCTTTTGTGCCAGTATTATCAGCGTAGCTAGGACATATTATAATTTATTTATGGTTTAACAATTTATTCCCTTCAAGCTCATTATTTTGGCATACTATCGTCGAGACATAAGAACGAAAATGAAATTTTCCTGAATGTCGACCTCATGATCTTAGACGGAAAATAATTTAAATCTGCTCAATTTATTCTTAACACTAATCCCTCCAATCACTATTTCCTGTGTTCGTTTGTTCATTTTCCAATACAAGTGCGCCCCAACGAAAGTGTGTTCAACTGTGTCACAAGGATTATCTTTTCTTAGTTAATTATATTTATTTACATTTTCAAAATTAAATCAATTAACACAAAGAAAAGAAGGATGTAAATGGGAAGGTATTTTAGCTTTTTACGTTCTTATTAAAACATTTTAAAAAGCCACGGTTTCGACGTACGTAAGAACTTTATAGAGCATCATTGTTTCATTTTCTCCTTCTAGTCTTAAATTGTTCGTCTTACTTGCGGGGCAATTTTTACTTTCTTCCACTCTTGAGTACATTATGACAACACTATTTCAGGTAGTTAACTTTTTGTATTGTTGAAAATGTTACGGTTAGCATTGAACAACAATCGTTTTCATATCATTGACTCCGGTGAACTCCGGCGCCAGTACTATTACCCAGTCTGAAATTTATCGTCGGACCGACGATTATTTAAGTCTGAATTTACAGGTAATTTTCATCTTCTACTTCCCATAAACGGACGATATATCGTCGGAATTAGTGTCGCGAATGTCTCATATTATCGTCCGATTAACGTTAAATTACCGGTTGTTATCGTGAATTTTGGACGAAGACCGACGATTTTAACCAATTAATTACCGGTAGTTAAACGGTTATTGTAGTCGGTCTTCGTTCAAAACTTACGAAATTACCGGTAATTTAACGTTAAAAATTGCTACTCTAACCACTATATTCCGGGAGATTCATAAGCAGTGCAACGATTTTTCCCAAAAATTGCGAATTGCTTCCGAAAACAATAAGCCACATCTCGTGAAACGCATCTGTCCAATTACCATGAATTTGAAGACTTTACAAAAAAATACCAAAATTACTTATTTAAATTCAACAAATTTGTTTAATACTGTATATATTTCATCAAGTTTCTTACAAATTGCGATAATTAAACAGATTAGTATTACAGGGTGAGGCCTATTGTAACAAGTAACAATGCATTATTAGAAAAATAGCTGCGATGCAGATGAATGCTATAGTAAGAGGGCTCAAATTATCATCTTCATCGTAGAACACGAGACTATTACGATAAGTCTCACAGTACAATATAAAGCCATTTAAAATCGCCCCTGATTTATAAATAGATTAAAACATTACAGACGTTCAATAAATATACTTATTTCAATTTCAACAGCCGACATTTGACTATTCAAATAAATTTTTACAAAAATATCTTCGGCACACAAAGAATTCCATCTCAGGTTGTTTGAAAGACTCATCACTGCAAACACTACGTATATAACTTTCATTTAAAATTAACTACCACCACAAAAGGACTCATCAAGCAACCGATTACTAAGACAATTTTCCCAATTTTAAATTAAATTTGCACACTTCTATTCTTAGACATCAAATATCTACAATAACCAACCCTCTCAACCACTACACATCTTAGTGCTTTAATTGGTCCTATTTGGTACAAAAAATAGATGAACACGTCCGACATCAAGTTAGTACGATCAGTGACGACTAGTTCCAAATGAACTCATTAATTCGTATTTAAAAATATTATTTTGACATTAAAAATTTTTTTTCAATTCAAAGACAGGCTGCCTTCTGAGTTACTCTCCAATATTATTTATGAATTTCAATGCGGAGCTTGCCAGAGCACCTACATTGGGAGAACGCAGAAACTGTCCGCCATTAGATTCTATCAACATCTGGGTAAATCTTTCCGAACCAAACTCCCGCTTTCAGTCGCACCTTATTCATCCCCTAGACAGCACTGTGACAACACCAACCATCCTCTATCTCTGAATCATTTTAAAATTTTAGATTGTACTTCCAATACTGATTAGCGAATTTTAGAATCAACGTACCTTTTTAAACTTAGACCTGTTTCAAATATTGACCAATCTGGCACTCCTCTATTTACTATATCTTTGAATTTCTTCATATGTGACTGCAATATATTTCTCTACTTTAAATCAAAGGTATGTATGTTTTTCTGTTTACAGATGGTATTCATTGAAAATGACATTGTTGTAGTCGAAACCAGCTGGTCTGAACGCCAGGAGTAAAATTTTTTATGCATTGCGTTTGTGATTTTATTCATACTGAGAGTGCGCTAACCGCGAAATTGTGCAATTTCGGAAACAAAACAAAGAAACGTAAACAAACTTCATTAAAATTTAAAAATTTATTGGTTCAGGTTAGTCCCCTGAAATAATTGTTCTATAATATATAGACGTATAAGAAGACATAGCACGTCGCGCCGTGAAGAAAGTCCAAAGGGGGAGGTGTAACATGATAAAATACCACTTCCCACTCCCCTCCCCCCCATTCTTCAAGCCTCCCGTAGCGGGCGAACTAGCGAACGCACGATTTTCATTTTTTCACAGGATGTACCTGACCTCTTACACATCCTATAGCAGTAAAATCCCTATTTCTGCAGAAGCCTCACAACGCGGGATCTGTTAGGGGGATTCTCCATTTAAGCAAATTATATCCAAGTCCTATCACGATTAATCCTCTGGTAATGATAGCATGACAGCGAAAAATATGCGTTAATATTGTGAACAGGTACTTTTGAATAAAATTGAAAATTATTTCAACAACAGATCATTTCAAAGTAGGCCACCTAGAAGCGATAGAACTTCATAAAGAAATTATATTTACAGGCGCAATAAATACAATTACACTGACGCCATGCTTTCAATAAATCTATCAATGTTGAAACTTTGGCCCTCGCTCCTTTTCTAGATCAGGGGAAACTTTTTGGGTTACGATTAGGCATGAGGATAGAACAGCAAAGCAACTGAGAGATCCACCCTACTTTTAAGACTGCCGAGTCAGTCGCCTCTGAGTTTTTCCAGCATGAAAGGTGACAGCGACGACACGCATGGGGAAGGGGTGGGAGGCATCAGATCGAGGGTTTAGGGTTTTTTTGAAGAGGCGGGGAAGGAGAATGGGCGTTGCATTGGAGAAAGCACCCTCCGTCTAAGCCTCGATGAAGGGAGGAGTTTCACAACCTGATGTCGACGGAGCTAGCAAACAAGGCGACTGAGAGGCGGTCAAAGTAAGCGATGAAGAAGCAAGTAGACTTTGAGGAAGTGTACTGGTTTCAGCCGGCGACTTTTCTGATTCAATCCATAGTCTCTGAGCCAGCCCAATCGTTGCAACGACGCAGGACCTCTTGGATGGTTGACGCCTTTAGTTTCTTATCTTCATTATACCCGACTGCAGCTAAAGCATCTGATAAATTGGAATACATTAGTAAATATCAACTGTGCAAATGATAACAAAATAAAATAAATTACCATTTGCCGAATAACTGTGTTCCAACTACCACTGGGTTTGGAGCAAGCCAGGCAAGCTCTACTTGTGATCGCAACATTTGGCCCATCTGGCTTTGGCTGCAATCATAGAATAAGTCGATTCACCTAACTCTGAATACAACACTTGATATCGGTACCGTATTGAACCACTGTGCATTGAAGTTTTTGATAATTTTTTTTAAAGGAAACTTTGGACCTATTTGGCGTGTTGAATTTGAATCAAATGATGTCGTGCGGATAAAACAAACTGATATTAAAACGACACATTGAGGACTGACGTCCATGCTATGCTCAAATATATTAAAGAATAATCAATTCCTGAACGAAAAAACAGATTATTCATAACAGCAATAAATTATCAATTCTACCAACTGCAACGCTGATACGATTTCAAACGTTGCAACCGATCTGCCAGTATTTGTTACAAAAAATTTGCATCCCTAAATCCCTTTATTTGCATCACAATAACGAAAGATAATTATCAGCTGGTTTAAGCCTTCCTATCCGCAGCAAAATAAATGAGATCCAAAGAGAGGAAGGAGGGAGGCACCATTTATTATGGAGTTAAGGGAACGCGGAATCTATGCAGAAGGGGCATAAAAACAATTAGTTAAGCATGAAGTGCATGAAAAAAGATCGAAGTTCAAGAAGAAAGTAGAAGGTGCTGAAAACAGGACAGCAGTGAACCGAAAAAAGAAGGTCCTTAACATAAATAAAGTATCATAGTTCAACAAACAGACGACCTAACTAGCTCTTAGCTCGGGACCTCGGGACCTAGCATTTTCCCCCTGGGAGAGCTAGTTCCCATAGATACAATGGTCGTATCCCCCTGAGGGGTATTACCAGAACAGAATGCTATATAAGATATTAGTTAGATAACATGTTAGTTCCAGCCTCCCCAACCGCTAAAAAGAGCGTTTCGATGAGAGGAAGGAGGGAGGCACCATTTAGTATGGAGATAAGGGACTCGGAATTTCTGCAGAAGAGACTTGGAAACAGTAAGTTGAGGAAGAAGTTCATGAAGCAAGATAAAAGTTGAAGAAGACAGTTGTAGGTGGAGAAAAACAGGACAGCAGTGAACCGAAAACTGGTGGTTCTTAACATAACAACAACATTCTATTCCAATAAAAAAAGCCTACGCAACTCTCAGCTCGGGCCCTCACACATTTTCCTCATGTGGGTATTAATTCTCATAGATACAATAGTTGTATCCTCCTGAGGGGAAAGATATTAGTTGATGAACGAAAAGAACTGTATGAGCTTCCACGAACCTTATATTAACTGACAGGTGGAATGCTCTTTGAAAGAGATTTTCGTCCGTTGACGAGTTTGTCCTAACCCAGAGTAGGACATTTTCAAGGCCACACCACCGTCATGACGCCATGATGAGCTGGTGTTGTGCAGACTGACGCCCACACAACGCTGAAGCTCCGTCATCTAGAAATTAAATAGACAATGTAATTGTGTGTGATAAGGGGACCTCCTACCCTAAAAATGGTCCCATTGGCCATTTTTGGTTTATTGCAGATCTGTGGAGCAGATTATGTTATGCTTGCCCTTTCCAAATCCTGTGACTGTACCTCCATCGGTTGTGCGGCTACACCCCCGAGAAGTGGGGGTGGTGGGGTGCTTTGCGGGCTCGCTCAGCTGCCAATGCGCTGGTGCCAGTGCGTAGCTTTGCCCGTACATTTTGGGCCTAATTCATTCACCTCTTTAGGGCTATGTGGCACCACAGCAACAATGTTGCAATAATTTCGGTATATAAGGTACGGACTTTCTGGAGAAGCATTATTCTGGTTACAGAGCTTGTACGAGCAACGTCATGCCGCGTCCTCGGAAGCAATCTCTTCACTTGCGGTCTATCGCCCTTCTGCGAAGTTCAAAAGAACCTAAACAAATGGTTTAGGTTCTGACCTGGCTTTTCTTTCTGATTGATTTGCTTGACTTTTGTACTGATTGCTTTAAACCCTATGGTGCCGGCGCCCTCGCGGCGCCAATAAAAACTGAATTGCACCCTTTGGTGCATGGCCCTTTTATGACCCGTGTGCCATAAAATGGCACACAGGGGACTTAGAAGGGCCGCCACAAGCTGAGGCATGTCTTTGGCATGCCTCGTGAACGTGGCAGTGCAGCTGCATTCATAAAAAACTCTACGGAGGCCTTTTTCCTAATTTCAAATCTTCTTTTGCTTTTTCTCGGAATGTAACTTATTGACATTCAAAACCTTTCTCACCCTACAATTTTTAACGTAAGAACTTGATTTTAGTCTCATTCAACGCGTAAAGAATGTGAAAACAGGAAAATGTTGCGTAGTTTTGTTTTTGAATACAAACTTGATTTTCATTGCGAAAAATTTAAAATTATTTAGGCCAAAAATAAAAATTTAGGCATACTTCAAATAACTTTACGGTCAGTCCAAAATTCAAAAAAGATGCAGCATTTTCCTATTTCCAAAATAATTCCGCGTCGAATGAAGTCAAATTTACGCTTCAAGGTGGAAAATTGTAGGGTGAGAAATGTTTTGCGTGAGAACATGTGTTTTTTTCTGTTCGCAAAATAACTCACTTTCCATTGCGAAAATCGAAATTTTTCATAGAAGCCAATGTCTTCAGAGTTCAATTTTTCATATCCCTTTCAATTTTTGCCCACCTAGTTTCGATACAAATGAAATAACTGGAGTTTGAAAAATTCTCAGATTTTAGGGTAGGAGGTCCCCATAAATCGAAATCAAATGCGCACCCCATTCTGGGAACTGCCTAACTGCAAAGAGAATGAAGCTTTGTTTTCAAAAACCTTTTCCACACCGTATCATACCGAATAATGAATGACCAGGAAATTTAGACATCTAAGTAGGATCGAGATTCATGCCGCTTTTACCTCCACACTAAAGTTTTCATAGAGTGTTAAATTCCAAATAAACGGTGGATAAGCCAGTCAGTCCAGCCTTTGTGCAATAATTCCTAGCCTCTTAGGGTAGTTACTGCAAAGAAAGCCATCACAGAATAATATGTGTTATTCACTCTGGTAATGAAAAGTTCTATGTGTGCAATCACTGACCACCTTTACATTTCCACAGTATGTTTCAATAACTTTATCCTTGTTGCCTACTGAATGCATTTGGAAACTGGTATCTTTGATGTCATTTCGGTAATGAGTTTTTATGTCTATCCGTATTCAACAACAAAATTAGAATTTCCAAATTTATTCCACACACAATATTCCAGGAAAGTAATTTCTGGTTATAAATGTAGTGTTATATGTTCCTCATTAGAAGGAAATTCATTTTCAAATTTTATATTTTCACGGAAACATCAAAACAATTCAAACATAAACATTTTGCAGGGTGATATTTCATTTTCAAAGTTAAATTCTTTTTACCACCATCAACAGCAAAAAATGACTTCCCAAATTTTACACAATGAATGTTGTCCAAATGTCCAGGATGTAAGAAATCATCCTATAACGTACAGTTTGAGTCATTAATACACGCAATAACATGGGTTCAAAACAATTGTAAGGTGATTAATATACATAAAATACGAAATTAAAAACTTATCACCAAATGAAGCATCCAACGCATAATTGCAAAAATGACACAAATTTTCTATGTACCCACTCCCAAACGGACCCCAACAAATGTTTGCCAAAGACCCTGTCTTAACATCTTTCAACAATGAGAGCAACAGCTCATATGCAAAAAATAAACCGGCTGGAAACTAGTAGACACCGGAGAATTGTCCTATCCCCTAACAGGAATATTTCTCAAAAACTGCAGCAAATATATATCTGATTCTGGGAGAAATGAATTTTTGAAAATCTTCAAACTCTTTATACATGTTTACTTTACTTTCAATCTTCAGTGATTTATCCAACTTCACAGTTTTTTACACCCATGACAGGTAAAGTAGACCTCTGAGGTAAATTTCACTACTCCCTAATTAAGGTTTTGCTGCTTTTCAAATTTGTCTACCTCATACTACTTTACTACCTTGTAGACACCCTGTTATGGGAATGAAAGAAATGTCCAAAAAGCAACATATGGCATTAGTACTGAATCATAAGAGTTAAATACTTCACATTTCATCATGACAGGTCTTAGTTTACTTGAGGCATCAGCGAAGGCTTCATTGGAGGAATTGCATGAAAAGAACTTTTGTGTCTAGCTTCAGACTCGAGCAAATCTAGATGGATTTCACTCACTGAATTTACAAAGTTTTACTGATTGACTCTTGGCTGTTTTCAATAGGAGTATCACATATTGAATTTTGACTTAAATGAAACAGATTTACTGAACAAGTCTAAGCGTTTATCAGGAAGTGACTAAGGATCAAAGGGAACTAAGAGCTGTTAATTTTTATATGAATTGTGTTGTCATAGACGGAGTATTCTATTTGAGTTGGATTTGCTATTTTATCAATTTTTAACTTCGTTTGCATTATTGTATGATTCTGAAATTAATCAATCATTTACACAATGTTTGGAGACAGTACCAAGTACATCAGGGCAAGTGTGATAAACTAGATTATTTCTTTTCCAACTTTTCAATGTTACAAAATCTTACCAGAACATCACGGTAAGGACAGTAGTAAAAAAATTCACTGAACATATTTTTATTGATCCACTGTCAATAGTTGGAAAATTCATTAACTCTGTAGTCTATGAAAAGCAATAGTTTGATGTACAAACATCATCCTCAGGCTGAAAATATATCTACAAAATTTCCAGTCACAACGATTAAATGCAAATCTAACACTCAAAGCTGCATCAGATAGTGATAATTTTGAAAATGACAAGCACTAGAAAATGATTAGGAGCAAAATTTGAACCACAGCAATAAGTACTGGTATGACTACATCTTTTTACCTTTAGTTTAAAGAACTCACTTTTTATCTAAAAACGCTCAGGTTTTTTATAAACAAGGTCACATTTAATTTTATAAGGTCAACTCCATTTTAAAAAACCTAAAATTAAATTTAAAAACCTCAAGTTCAATTTTAAAAACATCAAGTTCAATTTGAAAAACTTCAAGTTCAATTTTAAAATGCTCAATTTCCAATTTAAAAAGCTCAATTTCAATTATAAAAAGCTCAGGTTCAATTCATAAAAGCTCAAGTTCAATGTGAAAAAGGTCAAGTTCAATTTAAAAATGGTCAAGTTCAATTTAAAAAAGATCAAGTTTAATTCAAATAGGCTTAAGTTTAAATTAAAAATTCTCAAGTTTGATTTAAAATGCTTAAGTTAATTTAAAAAATATCAAGATAAATTAAAAAAATTTCAAGATAAATTAAAAAAAACTCAAGGTCATTTTAAAGCACTCAACTTTGGTACAAAAAAGGTCAAGTTTAATTTATAAAAGGTCAAGTGCATTGGTGTAGGTAAACAATTTTAGAAACATAAGATTTTCAGAATTTAACTTGACCTGTTTAAAAATATACTTAACAATTATAAAATTAAACTTGATCTGTTTGAATTAAATTTGAGGTTTTTTATTTCACTTGAGCTTTTTAAAAGTAAAATAAGGTGTAGGTAACAGTATTGCGCTAGGTGTAATGCTAAAAATATGTTAGAACTGTTACCTATTACTACAGTAGTACATAGTGCTGTGGTACAAATTTAGTTTCTAGTCATTTTCTTGTGCTGTCATTTCCAACATTATACTTTGTCTGATGTAGCTTTGAGTATTAGATTTGCATTTTATCAATATGACTGAAAAATTTTTTCTTAACAATTTTAGCCTGAACATGATGTTCGTACATCGAAACGTCGCTTTTTATAGACTACAGAGTTAGAGAATTTTGTAACAATTGACATTGTTTCATAAAAATATGCTGAGGGAATTTATTACTGCTTTAACACATGATGAACTGGAATGATTTGGTTATGTTGAAAATTATGACAATCTAATTCAAATTAGACATTAGATAGTGAACAATCTCCTGAATTAATAATGCTCATGACATTCCTCTAATGCTTCTATTGCACAAGCAATCCAGAACATAATATGAGCTTCTGCAAAGACATTGTAGATAGGTAGTGGCATGTTAGCAATGGCATGTCAAAAAGTAACTATCAGAACAAGTAAGTCGGAGTGGGTGTGAGAAAATATATATAATTTTTCCCCAAAGATATTGCTAGTGTCCATTAAAAGTTTGATTCAGAAATATACCAAACCTCATCTCTATAAACACAGCTGAGGTGACTCGGAATAGAATTCAAAATGTCAACACATATGTTAAAACAAGATCTTACCAACTTCATAATTTTTGACTATTTTATGCAGTTGGAAACTGCTCTCTTTGATGCCTTTTCTGTAACAACTTTTTATGTCTAAAAATATAATACTAATATGCATGTACAAATAATTTTCACTAGCAAATATATTACTAGAAAGTAATTTCCTGTAGTGATTACACAAGGTTATACTTTCCACCAGAAGGAAAGTCACTTTGAAAATTTACATTTACACTTACACTAATCCAAATAGTTATTATTCCAACATTATGAAAACTGTATGATCCAATAAGATACATTACCTTAGTATTCAATGAGTGAGCATTGAATGCATCACATTTCATCATGATAGACCTTCCAGAGCTTAGCTTAGGCTATTGTACATAGTTATCAATAATTTTTCCCACTCAGAAAACAATTTGCGCCATCACAAACACAAACAAAATTGGCAGTAGTAAGCTACCAAAAATTTCCAGAGAGTAACTATCAGCACAAATAGATCTGAGGGTAGAAAAAGATTTTCATATTAAAATTTTGCTCAAACCATGATTTTGTTGGCTTGAATCAGCAGCTCGATTCAGTTATACACCCTTTTCATCCACACCATTTTAAGAAACGCAGCAGAAGTAAAGCATAACAGTAATTTTAATGGTACCAAACAACTTACGTAACTTCTTTATACCTTAATCTTTGTACATTATAGTAGAGTAACTTGAATGGTAACTTTGATGTGTGTACACAAACGCACAAATAAAAAGCAATTATTTTCTTGTGAATGCACAGGGAATAATTTTGAAATCTCACGTTACCAGTAAAACACATCAAAATAACTTAATATACCAACATTAAGGAAATTAGATCTTGGTCCACGTATTATCAGCTATGAAGCAATTTCAGTGTTTAGACCTTCATACTTTGAAGCAATCTAAACAGTAAACAGTACCAACGCTCAAACTTGGACCACCGTAATGAACAACAGCGAGCAATGTGATAACTTGATATAAACGTTGAGCTCAAATACAAGTTAACAATCACGAAGGTTACAATAATTTTTCTATGTCGATCAACTAATTTAGAAATATTTTATTTTTAAAAGCTGTGAATTCATAAAGGTATGCTTTGAATTTTTTTGATATGTTCGTTTTTAATCACTTCACGCAAAATTATTTATTAGAAAATAGGTCATAAAGGTTTAGGATTGTTACAAATACGAACGTGATAAACAATTGTTCTCTCGGATTCTAACTCTTTTAAAACGAGAAATATTTCAAAGCCTCAGTTATAAAATGAGTAGAGCCTGAAATACATTTAGTTTACTGGAATCAAAATATAAAAGTGCTTGAATGAGATATTTAATAGGAATGTTCATGCTTTATATCTACCATCATAACACTGCATTTTTTAACTTCACAGTTTCACTTTTAATATATAGCATAAAAAATTGAAATTAAACCATTTGAAATTAAATTTAAAACATTTGAAGCATTAGTTCAAGAATTTGAACTTCATATTAAAATGTATTAAATTAAAATGTATAAATATCGAAAAAAATTTGTGAAAATCCAATTGAAATGTCTAAGCTTAGAATTAAAGTTTTCACTTTCCCAATAAAATAACTAAAGCTCAAATTACATCATGTGAAGGTTACGCAAACTAATTCATGTAATTTCATTTGACCACGAGTAATACATAACATACTTTTATTCGACTTGTCCTCGATTAAACTTAGACATGGGCTATCTATCGTTAATATCAAATTATGAAGTATAGT
This sequence comes from Platorchestia sp. MABIK, assembly GCA_014220935.1. Classification (NCBI taxonomy): domain Eukaryota; kingdom Metazoa; phylum Arthropoda; class Malacostraca; order Amphipoda; family Talitridae; genus Platorchestia; species Platorchestia sp. MABIK. The sequence goes on along the minus strand of JACJUY010003975.1, from coordinate 38,852 downwards.
CTGAAAAACAACCGTAGTTTTACCGTTGTATTTCTACGGTAGGAATGACAGTCAGAAATCGACGGTAAATAACGGTCATCGTCGTCGGCGGGCATTTTTAGCGTCTAAAATTACCGTCAATCAGCGGTAATATATATACCGTCGGAATACTTCGATAAACGATGAAAACCGATCATAATTACCATTTCGCCGACGATAAAATTCGGACTGGGTTTGGTTGCTGCATGAATTCAAGGAATAGCTCTTTAACTTCATTGATGGCGTTTATCATTACCCTGATTTCTTTTTTCAAACAATGGTTAGTCACTTTTTCTTCTGTTTCTTCATCCTTCATTTTTGTATTTCGATTCTCCACCTAGAGCGTAGCATTTTTATTCGTGGAAGAGAGAGTAACGGATAACACACAAGAAAGGAACTTGTTTAGATTAAAGAAGAACGTACTACAGGATATTGACTATTTATGATAATTAAGAACTACGTGCCTAAACATTGAAACTTCGAACACCATTCACAGCTCGTGATTAGCACAGCTTAAATGAGAAAACGAATTTATTGAATGACGGCTCCAAAGTATTTATTTTTCAACATCATAAGTGAGACACCCCTATGCTCTGCAATGAATTATTCATGTATGGAGACGACACGTTTCTCCGGATAGGCAAACTTAAACCAATAAATAATCTAATCTATTATTTTGCAAACACTTACCCCCGTGGCACGATTTCCGGCGTATCATGTAACGTCAGAGGAGACGCAGTAAATGGTTCACTCACAGAGCTATCCGAACTAGTGCTGTCATTTCCTCCAACAAATACAAACAAAACTGAAATGCATGATGAGGTTCGGGCCTCCAGATCGAGATAAATTGATAGCCCACATCTGACAAAGAAGGGATGCTAATAATTTGAAGATTACAGATCACAACATGATTCTATCGTATAAAAATAAATGTCAAACTATTGATATTATTAATATATCGATGGTAAATATTTGTAACACCGTATATAACGATTTGATGTAGTTGCAGGTTAGATATTGACATTCGCATGTGTCCTACGAAAAGGTTCTCAAGTATTATCTTGGATTCCACCATAAAAATGAAGTTTTCTTGCAGGTGTTGATGATTTAGACCTTCGTGGTTTGGCCATTTCAGCAGTCACACTCGGAACATCATTGTCATCATGTGAAAGTTTGCGCTTCTTTATGATTATTTCTTTGTCATCATTTTCAGATGCTGTTGTCACCGCAGTTTGGGATGCTACCTTTGCCACCGCACGTTCGTAGTAATCTTGAAAACGAAAGCGTAGATAAAATAGTTATATCCCCCTGAGAAGACATATCTTACTCAACTCTCACACAAATTCTGAAGGCCTTATTGAAACAATAATTTCAAAATGTATTTATTACAGGTGCATACGAGTAGAGTGTTTCATTTTCAAACTCACCAGATGCAGCAAGAACCGATTTGACTTTCCATTCCTTCCAAGATCTCTAAGGACTCACTTCGTACTTAATTAAACAGGGTAGGTATATCACCAGAATCTGGCCAAATGCTCCAAAGCTTTCTGTTTTTTTCCCGCATCCATGTTTTAGGAACAACCGTCCACTTTCCTCCATAAAAGCAAATGCAAACGAACGACTTTGTGCATTTGTCCATATTACCTGAATTGAGAAACAATATTATCTTTTAATTATTCATAAATATTATTTATATTAAAAAAATCATTTATTACGCATTAATGTAGTTATTTTTTTAAAATCGTAACGCTATACAGTGCTGATATAGCTGGTAAAACAAACTTTATCTTCGACATCCAATTTCATGAATGGTGTAGAATTTTTACAGCTATACATATCTCTTCATTTTTCGTAGGGAAAATTCCCATTTTTGTATAGATGTCCTGATACCGTACGAATACTTTCTGTATTCTTGCAGTCACTTTGTAGATGCCAACTTTGGTCGAATCCATTGGGAACATGAACAAATCACTGGTCTTTGCGAAAACATCAACTTCAACCGAGTCAGTATTTAAAAGAGCGCATTACACCAATTTTTTCACTGTTAAGCATCACTCCATTGTCTCGGTCACCTGTTCCACCACACTTGAATCTTGTGTCTTTGATACTGAGGACATTACTTTCAATTTCTTGAACAGCCGTCTTGTAGTTTTCATTTTCCCTGCAGGCATGTTGGGAAAGCTATTCCAGTGGCCTATTACGACCAGCTAGGCGTCTCTTCAACATTCCTAAATAATTTTCGAAAGTTAAACGGGACACATTGTCCAATAGACCAAATTTTGTATCATCATCTACAACGTGTTGCAGGCAATGCACGTTGTAGGAAACAAATTATTCACCATACTCTTAAACTGCTGATGTAAGAAAACGCAGAAAAATCGATTTAACCGTCGGTATATTTTTATCTTGGTTAGGAGTAAGCAAGAGTCTCATTGCAACGCTTAGAAATAGAAAATTAGGGTACTTACCATGATCTAGAATATCTTCAACTACTACAACTCCAAGAAATAGCAGAAATGTCCTCCATTTCGTTGCTTTGAAATGAGATGCTGAATTGAGGCCCCCCAAAGTCGGCGATTAAAATCTGACGGTAAATGGTGAGACACAATCAAAAGTTGTGAATGCAAACTTTCTCTCTTGTCAGCAGACAAGTGTGATTTTTTACTCATTTTCTTACATGACAACCATCGGTTGGAAAGACGTTTCATTACGCCAATACAGACTAAATGCATATAGTCAAGCGGAAACTGAGTTACCATACCAACGCCTTGATTTTCTAGTGTGGATGTAGTGCTTTCCTGATGATGGGCGTCGTCTTCTTTAGCCAAGAATCCAACATCAGTTCGTTGTGATGCTGAACAATCAAGCATTACAACATGGCCTCCAATATGGGTCCCTTTTTGTTTGCAACGTTCACACGCATTATAGCTGTTATGGTTCACTATTTTTTCAAGTCCAGCTTTAATTGGTGCATCACATACGAATGCTTGGATTTTAGCGGTCACAAGTTTGCTATTGATTAGAATTCCTTCGCTAAGCAAAGGTTTTAAATCTTGAACAAATTTTTTGAAAAAAATATTCACATCTGGCATTTTATTAGAAATGCTTTTTCTGACACGTAGATCCCTGCACAAACATTTTTCGATGGAATGGAGCAAATTTTGACCAATATTGGATACGCGTGATGCCTTCTAGTGTCATTAAATAATGGAACCCCATCGCAATTGATACCTAATCTAACACAGTCACTAACGAATTTGATGAACTCTAAGTAAGCTGTCATATTCTTTTTCCATTTACTGAAATGAGCGTAACGACCACAATACATTTCTGTGTATTCAATTTCACTACTCGTTTTCATCAGAGTATAAACTGTAACTACTATACTTGGGAAAAAAAACGTTCATGGGTTTAAGGAGGCCTGTCACAGCAAACTTTGGAACGTTCGGAAAATCTAAAATCCAATTTGAAACAGCCGATTCAATTTTTGTTTTTAAGGATAATTCTAAGTTATTTTCAGCATTCTCGCTTCGTTCATGCTCTTGAAATGTTGCCTCTGAGAAGCAGCATTCTGCGTCGCTTTCACCTCCTGTTTCTTCAGAAGAATCGTCATTTTCACCAGAAGAAACGGGTCTTAACTCTACTACAGGCGAAATGTTCGAAGAAAACGACTCCTTTTGCGTTTCAGCGTCATTTTCTGTTGAAGCTTCAGCCACAGTAGCCAATGCAGCCAGCCGGCTTTTTTTGGCGGTTGGTTAAAATGAAAATGGTTTCCTTTTATCCACTTTAAAATCTTAATGTGAAGTGATTTTTTGAAAAAAAATTCTAATTAAATACTATTATATAAGAAGATGCGATTGAAGAGGACGAACGAGCTATTAAATTAGAAGAGGACGAGCGTGTAACGCCTGCTAAAAAGTATTTTGCTTTCAACCTAAATTTGAATTCATTCATATGTATACTAAATAAAATTGGAAAGCGTCATTTGTAAAAAAGTTATTTCCGATTTTAAAACTGAAATATGGGCAAAGAAAATATTATTTACAGGCTCTTAGTTGCAAATCAACGCTTCTATTTTTATAGCCGATGAATATCATGTAAGATGGAAAAAAGCATAAAATGCATTCTGAGCAGTTTGTTTCCAATAAAAATTATACGAAACCGTCATTTTTTTTAAAAATATCTTGAGATAAAGATACTTTGCAGATATGTATGCTTGGTAGTGTAATACTGATTTCAATAGTCGAAACAAATTATTGAGAGAAAACCATAAAAAGGCTCTCGCTTTGACGCGGTAATTGAGGTTTCATTATTCGTTTAAATACAAATTAGAAAAATATAATACCAGTGCACTCCGCACTCCGTCGTTCATTTACATCCAGCAAGTGGTTTTCCGGGCCGGAACTTGATCGGAACGCTAGTATCTTCCATTGGAAAAACTGGAGTTTATTCTGTCCGCTTCGGTGTGTGGGGAACAATAACGAATTACTGTAACAAAAAGTAACTTTTTTCAGAAAAAAATATATCTTCATAAAGCTGAAAGATTTCTCTTTCCAATGACGTTAATTTATGTCCAAATACTGAAAGAATTATGGTGTTAAGTTATTTTTTAATACGATGTGTAATCATTTGAACGAGAGTTAGGCCGCCGTCACACGGGGACCAAATGGTAACGTTTCATCATAATCATCCACAGTCAGCGGCACTACTCGGTCTGTCCAGGGCCACGAAACAATCAGATTTCAGCCTTAGTTTGACCAAACTGGTCCCAAACTAAGGCTGAAATCTGACGGTTTCGTGGCGCTAGACAGACAGAGTAGTGCCGCTGACTGTAGATGATTATGATGAAACGTTACCGTTTGGTCTCCGTGTGACGGCGGCCCATGGTATAGCTTTGCCATTTAAGTATCATTTAATAATGGAATAAAATGCTCCATGTTTCATTTTACACTCGAAAGTCACAGCCGTCTTTAACGACACATATTATACAATGAATTAGACCAAATAACGGCACAGTTACTGCGATACTTCCGTATGTCATAATGTATTGTTCTTATGTCACAAAGTATTGTTAACAATGCAAATCACATTTAGCTTCTATTAAAAATTGGTTGTTAATTCTAGCAATTAGCAGGTGCTTTGTAATATCAATTAGTTGAAATAATTCTAGTGCTAAAGCGTTTTGTAAGTTGCCTTCTGCCTTTTCAAAAAAAATTTAAAAGTACCTGGTAATTGAACTCCTTCCATATTGTGAAGAAGCTCGCACTCAGCATGACCATTTCTAAATTACCACTGGCACTGATTTCTTAGTAAGTTTCTGATTTCTAAATACCTAAATGCATTGTGACATCTGGTAGCGCAATATAAATAGACGATATAACGACTTCTGGCAATGAGCTAAACTTTGGGCTAGTGCACATGACGCACACGAACGCAGCAACAAACGTACATAAAAATGTGCGAGGTTGACGCGGGTGCGACCGGACACTATGGCACTTCCGAACTATAAGTAGCAGTCTAACGAATTTTTGTGAACTCCATTTCTATCGTACCTCAAAATCCTAATCGGCCCCCTAATTTTGATCCAAATTGATGATGAATAGGTTCAAACATATTTAATTGCGGAACAAATTCCAATAACGCTGATTTTATGCTGCTTTCCAATTTAGAGCAGAAAAATTAGCTTTGAGAGTAGAGAGCCTCCCTACCCTCCTTCGACGACATTTTGCATGGTACTGAATCGCCCTGACTCGCAGTCTCACAGTCACTAGCTGATCGTAGTCAAATGGAACGCAAAGGAACGGAACTCTCGTTGAAATGTTAACACTTCATTTTAAAAGATAGTTGAATATCACACTTCTTCCATTATTGACACTTAAATTACCTTCACTTGAAACAGAGAGCTTTCAGCTTTACGAAAAAATAATTTTTCTCAAGAAAAAATCCATTTATAGGTGCTATAAATCGTTATTGTTCCCGCACACCAACGTAGACAGAATAAACTCGTCTTTCCTATGGAGGAAAATAGTGTTTCGAGCAAGCTAAGGCCCGAAGAAAAAGAAATGTTCCGACCTTCTGCGGCCATGTTTCACTATGTTCTGCTACCTGTCGACCTAAAAACGACATGAATTTTTAACTGGGTTCAGTTAATCTGACACTGTCACACTCTTCTATGTACACAATTATTTTTGGTAATGTCAAATTTTCAATTTGCCATGAACCAGAGCGGACGTTGACCTCCTAAGGAAGGATAGAGGGACGACGAAGGGGGAATGAAAAAGTGCACGGATTAAAGCAAATAGGCAAAGTGGTAGATGTGACCAATTGGATTAAATAACAAGCCATAAAAAATTAAAAAGCTTTTATTCTAAGAACAGCACAACAAAAAAGCTAAATAGAAGCGATAAAAATAAGGCATGAAGGCAATAGTGAACAATTACGAATTTCAATTGTGAGAGTTAAGTGAAATAAATGGGCTACATTACTAACCATCTCTGAAGCCCTATGAACATGTTATCTTTTCTTTTTAGAGTTAGGGAAGTACTATAATTCAGCATAACATAAAAAACGTTGTGCTTAAAAGTTAGAGAATTTGAGCAGCGAATTCCAGATATTTTCATATTTCAATTAATTTTCGCGCTTTTGGCGACGTTGTTCGAACACATGAATTTTTTCATTAAAAATTCATGAACACATGAATTTTTTTTCTCTGCAGGTTTCAAGATGTTTCGATTGCTCTACTTCTGACGCTAATGCATTGTTCACACACCGTCTGTTGCACCATAAAGGAGTGAACAGTTGGGATGTGGAGTGTGAAGGGCCGTTTACCCAAGGGGACATTTCAGCCGTGAGGCGCGACACGTGTATACGAGGCTCACAACTGAGGCTCATATGTGTGTGTGCATATACGAAGTTCCCTATTCGCTCTGATCGAATTCGTAATGCGCGACACTCAAGAGCCTCGTAACTACCGTGGCAAATAGGGAAATTCGTATAAACACACAAATATGAGACTCAGAGGTGAGCCTCGTATACATGTGTCGCGCCTCACGGCCGAAATGTCCCCTAGTGTAAACGGCCCGTATGTGATCCCTCATTGTCAGCGCAGCCTGTTGCGCGTATGCAGTTGTAGCGCAACGTATCACCAACTCACATCTTGTTCGAATACCGGTAAAATGCGTGCTGTAACTTCGTTTTCCTTCTTTATCCCCCGTCTCTCAACCTTGCGTTGTTCCGATATGACGCCTAAATCTCGCTCACGTACGTTAAAATGTTCAGGACTTCTATGCTCAGGTTCAAAAAGCGACTAATTTTGTGTTGTATGTTGAAGCTAGCTGACCATTTGAAAATCATTTTGGGTGGAAATTTCTCCTTTTTTATACAACCTAATCTCTGCGAGTTTTTACATTTTTGTATTCACACTTCTTTCGTAGAGTGAGGCTTGCTTGACAAACGATTAGTTCGTTTGGTGATAAAGTACCTCATGTTTTGCTCCCTAAGCATTTGTGTGCGTGCGCTGCTGAGTTGATTTACCAGCACTTGAGTCCCTGTGCCTTATCAGTGTTTAAACCTCACAGAAGACAAATGAACGGCACTGCTATGTACGTATTAACCTTACGCCTCTAGCCCTCTAAACCTATACTATGTTACACCAAGTGTAAACGATCTAACATCAAAATTAGAATTTCGTAACTTCAATGCGAATTTCCAAATTCGATGACCTAAATTTCCTGATGTCAACTCTACATTACATTGCACGGCTTCACTTTCAAATCAATTCAACTCCAATAAAACGGTTTTTTGTTTGCGCTTCTTCTTTTGCTGTTTATCTTTCTTCTTTTCTCTGTCATTGAATACGTGTTATTAAATGGGCACACATAAGATCATTCCTTCGTTTATGTTTAAAAATCATCATGAACCACTACGCACATGAGGTTAGTCGCAGAAAGTGGGGAATGGATTTCAAACATGGTGTTTTATGTTCTGGAGAGAAGTGAGGTTTAGCCAAATATTTCCAAACAGGTGCAATCACCTAAATCATTTCCTTTTTTCAACTCATATTAGGGGCTCAATAATTACTCTTATGCTTGTGCCCGACTAAATACTAGAAACTATGACTGTATGAAGCCCTCATCAGTAACTGAAGCTGACGGTGATCAACAATACTCCAAGCCCCCTACTACCTCTGCATCACTTCCGAGTCGTGGACATTTGAGAACGTGCTCGAACTGGCGAGTAAATAGCATCTTCGTCAACGCTCGGCATCTCAATGAAGCACCAAAAAGTTCACGAAACTTCTAGCAGCAACATGACATTGCGTAGACAGAAGCGTCCACTTCAAAGTGAAGAACGCTGAAATTTTAGAGCAAACGTCTTATCGAATGAGTAAGTCCAGTTCGTAGGCCCGCTTCATGAAATGGTTTGAGAATGTCATATTCTTCCATAGAAATAAGACTGAATACGATCAAGTAAGTTTAGATCACGTACAAAAATGTTTTTTAAGTTAAGAATTCATTGGAAAAGTAATGGACTCGTTTTAGTTACTTGCATTTCTTGAAAAAAATTACCTAAATGATTCAACCATTATGATAAAGTTTTAAATGTGTTATCTCGTCGAATTACAACGGAATATTAATAACAACATTGTTAAGTGCATATTAATCGAGGAACAAATCATATGATACATTTTTTTATCTTATTCAAATGAACGATTCTAACAAGCTATCCTCCTTGAAGAAAATTTTGATGTACTCGTTCCAGTTATAAAATCATTTCGTGCGGGCAGAAATCTAATTCAACAGTAACTCAATTTAAACCTGACGAGTGCAATCAAAATTTATTGCCCTTGTGTTTTCTTCATGCCCCATGTTTGTGGGATGAAGAAAAGACGCTGAGAATGTGCTGAGTATTGTTCCCGTCGCTAATAGATCTTTGCTCAATATATAAAATATGTTTCATAGTGACGTTAACCCCAATTTGGACATTTCCACTAAACTCTGAAATGTATTTCTATTTCATATCCGCCATCCGCAGATAGAGTCTATAACCACTCATCTCCTGGCTTAGCTCAGAGTCCTCTAGAAATTTCAAGTCCCGCAAGACTCCTTTGGTTGATTAACAAGCTATTACCTACCAACAAACATCTACCATCTGTTGTATTCATCTTTTCATCAATGATACTATGAGAAAAAACGCATAAACTTCCAATCACTGCAGACAGGTTTATCAGGAAATCGCTTTTTTTTGTTGGTTGTATACGTGAGCACTAAGTGTACAGTGCAACACAGTCTGTCGAGAAGTTTGCTTATTGTTGTGCACGTCGGACGGAAAATGAAAACCAAAGCGAAGACACTGCTGAGTTCACTTAGGAAGCGCGAAACATCTTCTGTTATTTTTCCGTTTAAGGCATCGTCCCAAATAAATTCAACAAAAGATTGTCCAAATTATTCGGTTTCGATTCTCAAGCATGAATGAAGTGTCATTAGGATAACGTACTTCAATCCATGGCTAAGGCTTATGATGACTTGATGGTTCTAATATGCGTTGCCTTGGTGTTCTGTGGTCAAATAACCCTTGAGTAAATCTCGAAGTGCGAAAATCTGACGTATTATTTAGCAAGATGGGACTCTATCTGCAACCGCCCTTATTCATCCAGGAATGTTATCAGATTTCAAAGCGTTATCATTGTTGTCTCAGTTATAATAAAATCCAAATTCCTTCACTGTGAACCCAATTTGCTTTCAAATTTAGTTCATTTTGAATGATGGACATCACTCTTTGTTTCACCCGAAAAAAAATTCACCATTATGATCTGCAAAATACATATCCTGTGAATAGAAAATAAATTATTATAGGATTATGTGGCCTCTAGAATGTGCAATTCAACTAGTGCGATATCAATGTAATGTTTCCATGAAACAGTAGTTATCTACCTAATTGTGAGTAAACTATTAATCTGTAATATTAAATACCCTTCTGTTCCAAGAAGGTTTAATTTGCATAATGTTAACATGAATTATTCTTCCCTTGCGCAGGAACAACATTTAGAGTTATTTCGTCAATGAACATCGTTTCAAACCAACAGTCTATTGAGAATCCCACATGTCTCCAACAAGCCCGTATCCCTATTTCTTTGAAAAATACGTGATACATTTTCGCACATTAGAATTTTACAAGACAAACGGTGCGTATCACGTGAATATAAAAGTTATCATCTATTTGACAACTTCTTCAACTCTTTTTCCTGCGTAGAATGTGATGAAAACCAACTCATTTTTATTACTTCAACAGGCATGGAGCACTGAAAAGGACGAAGGGCTTATAAACATCGTCAATGCGAAATGATTAAGTGTAGAAAAATTACTAAGCACGCCGTCTTAAAATTACGCATGTCGGCTCATAGACAACTTTTCCAGGAAAAAAAAACCGAGACCTGTGCTCGAATTATGATATCTTATGTACTAGCTTGTCTTGATGGAAAAGTTTCGTGAAGCAATGCTAAAACATCTTTGCTATTTTGCAGTGTCAAAGCGTGTGTCGTTCACCTTTTTATGGGTAATGCAGGTTTTGATCCACTATGAATTGGGGAATATTTGTCAGCGTTGAGGCTTTTTTGTGAGGTTTCTTCTCATTGTAATTTTCTGCAAGAATTATCGATGTTTTGTTCCGTTCAGTAGTTAATCTGTAGAAAGTTGTGAATCTTTAGAGTATTTATTAATATTACTGATAAGATGGATAACAAATTTGTAGGCATGATTGTGTGTTGAGTTATTGAACTGCTTTTGAATCGTCGCAGGTGTCCGATAAGTCAGTCTGGTTTCGTATCTAACGAAAGTATTTTCTTACGCGCCGTAAGCTCTTTTTACTGAAAAAATGTAACTGAGTGACTTGATATATCAAGAATTTTATGGTAAAAAGTGACATATAGTCGTAAATAACTTTGCTTCTTTAATGAAGTGGAGGATGCTTGTAATACATTACTCATGATTGATGCATGTAACTGAGGTTTAGGTACGTAGGTGTCGTTTTCCTTTCACTTTATAAAATATTCGACGTTACGTTCAAAATGTATAGACTGATTTTCCCACATGTTGACTTTCATCTGCAGTTTCTGCAGACGTGAATGTTTTGAAATTGAACACTATCCTCCTATAAATTATTCAGTTTTCCATTCAAAGCGACGAAATTATTCGACCACCCCTAGACTTTCGAAACATTCTAGAAATACTCAAAAACTTATTCAGGGTGTCTACTGATATTTCATTTCCTAATTTTACTACTTATTACTACTTTTTACTACCTTCAACAGCAAAAATTTAATACCTATTTTTACAAAATGAATGTTGTCCAAAAGTCCAGATGTGAGTAATCGGCCTACAATGAGTAACTTGAGTCAATAATACACGCAATAACACATGTTAAAAAAAAACTTCAACTTTCTTTATACTAAATGGAGCAACCAACGCTCTACTGCAAAAAAGTTTCCTAAATTCCTAAAGTACCCCGTCCTAAATGAACTCCAACGAATATTTGGCAAAGACCTTGTCATGAAAATATACAGCGATATTGACCAAAAAAATGTTACACTTTTGCTGCTACTCGATCTCTCTAAAGCATTCGACAGCGTCGAACATGATCAACTCCTACGGAAAAAAATGAACCTAGGAGTTGATACACATTGGTTTAAAAGCTACCTATCAAATCGATCTCATGCAGTCCTCTTAGATAACAAGTTGTCCCCATTCCTTCAAAATAACTTTAGTGTTCCTCAAG
>JACJUY010003975.1:2251-24922 GCA_014220935.1 Platorchestia sp. MABIK | reverse complement strand
AACAATTGCATAAGGATATATGTTTTGCACTATGGCTTGTGCCATACCTCTCAATAATGTCAATAAAGAACCTTTCAGGAACTTACTCAAGAAATATTCTGGCGAACTCTACCAGACCAAGTCAACGCTTCGGAAATATTATGTTTGTGTCATGTATGAGAACACCATGAAGAAACTAAGAGAGAAAGCAAATGGACAGAAGTTGTGGGTGTCATTGATGAAACCACGGATATTGAACGACGCTGTATTGCTTCCTTCGTTTTCGGTATATTAGGGGGAGAAGGTCAAGTGAGAGAACATTTAATCTGATGGTTCCATCCCATAATTATTATCCTCGCATCAGGGCGTCAGTGAAAGACTTATGGCAGCGACACTGGATAAACACAACTAACAGTAAATTTAGAAACATTAAGCCCACTGTTCGAGAGTGGTCATCATCTAGCTGCCGTGCCCGTCGGATGGAGGTGATAATCTGCCGCCTCCGTATCGGCCACGCTCTCGTAACGCATGACCACCTAATGGAGCGACAGCCGCATTCGCAATGCGATTATGCGAACGGTACTACAGAACACATACATAAGAAGAACTTCAAAACTACGGTGGACCCCAAGCCCGCTCTAAACAAACGCACGCACGCACGCCAACCATTCAGCTCCTGGCAGCCATGACTCGCAGCTGACGTCATTATTGCCAAGGCTTTCAATTGGCTGCGTATCCATGCTTTACTGTGATACTCGTTTGGTTGAAGGTCTAATTTTATGCTAAAGTTATAAACGTTTCTGGGCGTAGTAAGGATAGTGAAAGCCAAAATAGTGAATTGCGGTTAGATTGACAATACTTTTTTTATTATTTCATTCACAATACATACACGTAAATGCGTATTCATGTACGTATCTACAATTCAAATTTCGAGAGTCACTCGCAATTAGGTTAAATTAATGTCCAGAATTAGTTAAAATAATCAAATAGTGCAATGAGCTCAGCAGTACATTTTTTTTCAATTTCTCTTCGGAATCGAACACTAAAGTGCTGTAGGAACGCTTTCGAAAACGATTAGGCATGGGCTTACAAGGTCGCATCTAACAACATTTTACATACGTTTTTTGCAACTTACAAGCTTTTGTGTAGGTGTACGTTAATTTTTAAAGAACATGAAACATTTCATGAATTTCGATGTTTTCTATTTGAACAACAAAATACTTCGTCTCTCCAAGTTTTCGTTTCAATTTGCAATGACCATCAACAGGGGAAGGCGATGCATTTTAGAAAATTTTTATGTAAATAATTGCGCGTTTCTAATTTATGGAGCAATTTTTTACAAATAATTTAGAACACAAATTTCGAAAAAGACATGGCGATGTCGTAAATTCTCGCGCTATTATTTTTATTGAAACAATTAATAATGAACTAAAATGCATCAGGCTAACAACCAAAGACGACCTGTAGTAAGTTTTCCATGCGCCAACATACCAAGCAGCGAAATTTTTATCCAGTAATTTCCATCTGATAACTAATGATGTACCGCAGAAATTGATTAGTAGTGTCCTAGCAACATTGTATTTGAAGGAAATTTAGCAAAGTAACAAAACAATAACAAATTACAACAATAGCAAAAAAAAACATGCAAGTTATCCATGATACAAGGAGTTGTCCCGGTGCACACCACTCGAGTTTTGCTCTACACGTGTAACTGAAAATTTTGAATGAGTTAATTAACCCGTCGCGACGGCCTTGCAAGTAAATTAACCCGTCAGTAACGTGGTCGCGTCGCTCGCAAAGTTATTTGAAGCTTCCACAACTTGTCAGGAGTAAAATATATTCAATGGAATCATGAAACAAACGCGAAGGTCAGTGGGATCTTTTCCAGAAAAGCCCCACTACTAATGCAACACAAAAGTTCACCCACCTGTAACTTTCGAAATATTGCACCTATCGACTTCAAATTACTCTCAAAAGAAAGATGAAAACATTAAACGATTAACGCGAAAGAATGTTTCAATACCTACCTTGATAGTAATTTGAAGTCGATAGGTGCATTATTTCGAATGTTAAATAGGGGTAAACTCATATGTCGGATTAGTGACGGGGTTTATCTGGAAAAGATCCGTTCAGTAGAACATCGATGGGATCATGTGTTGCGTTGGCGGAAATGAAAGTGCAATAATTGGAAATATGAATGCATGCGTAACTCCCTTTCAAACCTGTTTCAGAAACGCTACGTGGAAGATGCATTCACATTTCACAGCCCTTGCAGACGATATACCTAGTGCGATTTTTCAATATAAGAATAGTGTCAACAGTATTACTAAATTCTCAATGGAATTGGAAACCAATAGATGCATCTCTCATCTAAAAGTTCTAACTGAGGGCAGGCTGACGTTCAAGGTGTACTGTAAACCCACACTATGGAAGCTACTTAGATTCTTTCACATGCCAGCCTTTACTCTAAAAACAAAAGCATAGTCAATTATTATATAAGTTACTTTTAGCCTTCCTAACCACAACAAAGGTATTTCAAGGAGAGGAATGAAAATGGACATGTACACGGAAGTCTCTGCACAATGTGTGCTCTCACACGGGTCTTCTTTGTGTGGTGACACGAATACTGCTGTGCCTTAAAATGATGTGTATGTGATGACTTTTCAGTCATTACTCACCCTACTCTGTCCAATTCTGGCCTGTAACTTGTAAAATCCTTCTTGCTACAATTCACAGACACTTCAATGAAGTATGAACTCAGTGGTTATTTCAACACGATCAGCCTGTGTTGTTACCCTCCACGATGCTGAAGAGCATTGTTAGCTGGTCACTGGTGGCACGCCTAATTTCACAAGTGGCAGGCCTCGATGCCCCAGGAGTGGCAAGCTTCGATGCCCCAGCATCAGGAACAGGAAATTCAACACTAGCAGCTGATGGAGAAAAACAGGAAGAAATTAAGAAGAGTGATATATCATCTTGAATAAAATTGAAGCCCACCACCCAATAAGTAGCACTTCCAGCAACCTTAATTTTTCCTGTGTTTAAGGCTCCACCACCATGACATGATTTCACAGAGCAAGTAAAAGGGAATGAGTAATATACTCATTTGGGCAAAGTATCATTAAATGTAAATCCCCAGGAATGTAAGAGTCATTAGGCTCCTAATAAATAATCCACTTGACCTAACAATGCTTGTAAATTATACAAACACTATATATATGGCTCAGGGTGTGTTGTCCCCTCATTCATGAGAACCCACACCATTTTAAAAACACAAGCCTTTGAGATACCAGAAATCAGTTATTTTTACCCCTTCAGATGCAAATTAATCATATGAAATAATCAAATAATTAAACTAAATCATCCTATAACCCAGCTTCTATCCTTTGTATCTTGTGAACCGTTGCACAGATTTTTATGAAATTTTCACAGCTGACACACAAAAATATAAAAGATCTAATCATGCAAAAAAGAAAATTAATTAATATGTTACTGACTTGCTCACCCTACTATGACTTTTAGGTGCAATGTTTTTGAATGTTTTAAAACAAAACATTTGCTGTTTCTTTTTTGATAATAACAGTGCACATAGGATTTCCTTCAAAATCGCTGTTCATTGTTCAGTACATTAGAATACAACACATTCTCGATATAAATGAATTAAATCCTACCCATTATTGCCTACACAACATTTTCCATAAGAGACATTTTTCAATTAAATAAAGTTACGTATTATAAATATATGTGTTTTTCAATTTTAACATATGATTCTAAAATGCACTTCACTTTTTCAACATGTAAGTTTACTTATTTCAATGAGAACATTCTTTATCTCAATAATCTTCATTTATTTTAACTGGCTTTCTATTCACTCAATTCAAGTCAAATTTCAATTTGAGAGTAAAGTTCATAATAATGGAAATTCCATTCATCCTGAACAAAACTTGTCAGAAAGACCTCTTGATTATGTTTTTTCACCTTGAATTATCTAAGGCAAATCCTATGTAAACTATGTGTGGTCACCATTGGTGGCCAACTCTGAATGGCCGCCTATTGTGAACAACTTTGTTTGATCACTTTTCATTGCATAAATTAAAAGCCATCTATGAAAGTGACCAGATTTAAGACAAGATGTTGACATATTCAAACCTGAATCATTAATTTTACTGCTAAGTAAAGTCAGAGTAGGTACACTGTTATTTCTCTGCAAGGCTACACAAGTGCAGAAACCTGCATGATTGTTTTTTAAATTATAAAACAAGCAATGAGCAATAGGAAAATAACAGAAGTTTACAAGCAAAGCAATTTTTGGAATGGATCATGCAGGGTTATTCAGAGAAATCATGATAGCATAATGATTACTCTACGTAATAGATAAGCATCCATCATTTTTGAAAATCTCATAAGTCATGTTACTTTTAGTGAGCTAAACACATTATACGTGGAAATTCAAAAATTATTTATGTTCCAGCAAACTGAAAAAACTTAGGTAAAAGACAATGGATGTATTTTCAAAGTGTGTAACAGTCACTTATTCAAAATAATACTAATGAGGTGGTTTGATTGTGTTAATTTAATATGAAACATACAGTTAACGCATATATAAAATAAATAGGAACACAAACAATTTGTGACATTTCAATTAGCATTCATTTATTTACTTATTTAATTCAACAACAATTTCTTTTAGAATGGTCTTTGAAATTAAATTTTGCATAAAAAGAATTTGATATACTAATTTTCGTGTCAATTAAATTTTTGGGTCATCTAATGTTTTCATTATTTTAGTTTCAGCTACAAATATTATATTTTGAAAATAGAAGTTGAAGCACCTTTAAATATTTTCCTTCTTCTGCTCCATGCTGTTACGAGTCAATTAAAAAGCAATTCTTTTTTGCAAACAATGGGTAATAAGAGACTCATAATTAATTTATGAAGCTTTGATTCAGTAAGTTAATTGGGAAAAATGATGTAACTATATGTTTTACATTACCTTGGTCTTGCAGAGCTCTTCTAGGAACTTCAAAGATTTCAAAATCTTTCTGGCATTTCTGACGGGAGACAACATGGATTTATAGTCTGAACGACCGAGATTCTCTGCACACACACAAGACATTTACGGTATTTCGGATACATTATCGATCTTTAACGTTGCAGTGCAACACGGTTGAATTTAATCAAACATCGAACACTTTTATAAGCGTTCGCAAGAAGCCATTTTTACTTCTGTAGCTACATCGCATCAGTCACAGCCGCCCTAACCAGATGGAAACAAAATCACGTGACGATTTTTGATCACGTGTCAATTTCTTGGCTCTGTCATTGGCAAATTCGCATCTACGTCATTGCTGCCAGAGCTGAAATTCACTCGGTGATGAGTTGGGGATCTTCTAGTATATGATCTGAGACGGTACCATGTTCTCCTGACTGTCGAACATTTTCTCGCTGGATGCCCGAAATACGCTGCTGATCGCACTGTGTGTTTCCCAAATCTTCGTGGCTGCGCAGAGGACGTGTTAATTGAAATACTCAGCGAAAACGATCGCTCAGGCTTTAACACGGCAGCGCTGCAGCTGTGCCTGGGGAGGTGCAAGCTATATTCTGATATTTAACAGGAAGCCGCGCAGGAACGCACAGTAGCCAGGCGTGATATCGTATTGGAAGACTGTATATGGGGAAACTGCAATATGGTCGAGCACGCGGCGTGGGTACCTCGGGGGTTTCAGCGCGGGTAAGGCGTCCGGCCATACGTAAATGGGTGGGCAACTGAAACCCTCTAAAGGCCCGTTTACACCGGGGCAACGACAGGGTTGAGCAAGCGCTTGACGCGCACTTGCTGCAGCGCTTGACGCCCACAACTGTTCACTCATTTTTTGATACACGCGCCTGTCTCACAACTTAGTCAACATCTAGACACCTGTGAGGATGGGAGAAGAGCTGTGGGCAATCATTTTAGGGTGCGCTGCTGTGAACAGAAGAAAGGTAGGCATCGCAGCATTTGGGCTAAAAAATGGTTGCAGAGAAGAGACGAGAGGAGTTCCTACACTCACATCTTCAGAGAACTCTCAGTTAAAAATAAATTGGATTTTCAAAATTATACAAGACTGCATTCAAAATTTGTTTTGAGTTCAATTGTTATGTATTGAAGGATGACTACTTGAAGGTTGGTGAAACAATCATTTTTCCATTTTGATTATCAAATCCTTTCAAAACAATTCTATTGTTAAATCAATATTTGGTTTCGAAAATAACAGTCATATTTCCAGTTCATTTCAATATAGCAAAACAAAAAAAAATTATAACAAATAAGGGTAAAATGGTAACAATTTTTGACACAAAATTTCCATGAAAAAGCAAAGATACACGTAATTCTCAGTAATTCTATTGCAAAGTGTACCTAAAACACGTAAGATAAGATGAAAAGATTATTGTAAATACATAAATGGCATGAACTCTGTATAGTTAATTTAAGGTTTGTACTAGAGAGTGAGACCATCCAAATGTGGTGTTGCTATCCATAGTTTAAGCTGAAGCGTTAACGTGCACACTACCTCACACAACCACGGACAGCAGCCGACTGAGTGCAGCGTCTGTGTTGCAAGCAGGGCTGCCAGTCAACTTTTTCCAAAATCCCCAGACTGACCCCTGAAATTTCCCCAGATCGTAAAAAAATTCCCCAGATATTACTAAAAGGAATAAATATGAAATTTGTGTTTATCTTCAATACGTTTTTAGCCTTATTCTTCATTTTTGTCATTAATGTCAGCATGAAAGCCAAGAGACTTTGATTCTTTCAATCGGTGTTGGTATCTTTGATAGGCGGCTCCACTTAATTCTTGATCAGTTTCTAAACTTTTTACTGGATCCTACGTTGCACACTTTGCATTATTTCTTGCTAATCATTGCTTGGCAAGGAAACGGTCTTTGGCAGTTTCTGATTTTAAGGAATTTGTCATTTCATTTTTTATACAGTTAAGTTGAGGAAATACTTTTCAACAGATGCAGACGAAAGCATAAGCAGGTGAGACAAGTCATACAATATGAAAGGATACCAAATTTAGGGTCAAGCCATCTTTCAATTCACCTAATGATTTCCAATACCGAGAAATTGTGCATTCCTTACCAATAGGTCAGCTGCAATTAGGTGAAAACTTCTCCACTCCTCGTATATCTTATTTAGCTGAGCTTCATCAACAAGCGAGGGGATGTGCCACTTGGTCATCATCGTTAAGCGCTTTTTGTATGAAAAATTGTGCGCTGTCAACTTTTGATTTGGTAATTTCATAAGTTTTCTTATGCTTTTAGGGTTCCATGTGTTTCTGTAAGGTAGACTTGTTCTCACTTTCGAAAATGATATTGCAACATTTACAAACGACACGGTTTCCGTCTTCATCTTTCTGTAGCCAGTCTTTGAATTCCGAAAATATTTGACTGAACTACTTTTTTAGGTGGTTCCATGGTGTATACCTACCAGCTGATACTGCAATAAGGACAAAGCGACACCGCTACCGGTAGCGCTAGTACCACAGTTAGCACCTCAGCAATAATAAATGAGTGACTGAGCCAGGCGCTCCATGAAGCGCTTGAATTGCGCCACTGCGCGCTTCATTCGGATCCCGTACAAACGTGTATTATTCTACCATGATGCATTCGCAAAGCTGATTTAGGCCCCTTGTACTGATAATTTGATTAATTTCTAGATCGAATTGTAGTAATTTCAATTGGTACTCTACCTTCATGCTAGGAGCAAATATTATTTTAAACAATTTTGGTTCGTAGATAAAGTATATTATATAAACGCCCCAAACTCCCTAAATTCTTAGCCTTTTTGTTTCGAATTCCCCAAATCCCTAGACAATGTCCGAATTCCCAAGATCTGGGGAAAATTCCCAAGGTGTGGCAGCCCTGGTTGCAAGAGGCGCTGTGAATCGCTAGCTGGTCAATCACTCGGACGCCCGCCTGAAGCGCATGTAGCTGCTGCACAGAGGGTCGGTGAGGCGCTTGACGCCCGTGTGATGCCCCTAGTGTAAACGGGCCTTAAGAGGTTTGGCTGCCCGGTGCGATGGAATGTACTGTAGTATGTACAAAATTTCAATGGGGAGACAATTATAATCTAGGGTTGTAATTTTAATCTTGGTGTTCATTTAATTTTTATTTTCAAATAATATTGATGTTCATCTAATGAGGTGAATTGGGTACTACTACTACTACTACTCCTAGGGGTGGAAGGTGAAAGAGGGAAATGTTATTTGGGCAATATTGCAATTCTTCCAAATGTTAATTACAGAACTATGGCGGCTTTCTTTAATGGCTCTCTCCAGTGTATCCGGGCTGGACAAATAAAGTACGAAAATGTTTTCCTTGTGGTTGATGACGCTGCGCCTAAATGGTAAAAGCTATGGACGGCGTAAGCAGTCTATACCCTAGGATGATACACGTCACATGATTGGCTCATGGGTTATACCTAGTAGCAGAATTGGTGAGAAGTACCAACCCATAAGTCAATACACGAATTTCGTCAGGAAGAAGTATCTTCGTGAAAGCCTCACATAGAGTTCAACGTTTCAAAGAGATGTGCCGAGAAATCCCACTTCCACCATCACCAGTACTGATCTGGTGGGGTACCTGGCTGAACGCTGCAAATTGCTATACCAGATATTACGAAGAAACAGCCTCAGTTATTAAGTCTTTTGAGTGTGACGACAGTAGCAGTATAAAAGAATGTTGAAATCTTCTACATAATGTTGAATTAACAACATGTGTTAGTTTCATCAGTTCCACATTTACAGTACTGTCATTTATAATGAAAAAACTCGAAGCTAGAGGGCTCTCTATTTCTGAAGTCATTCAAAAAATGAAAACAATCAAAGAAGCTTTGAAGAACACAAACGACCAAAGACATTTTCAAAAATTGTCATTCATTCTGTCTATGAATAGAGGGTATAAAAATATGGAATATGTGCTCTATTTTATGAGGAAATTCTACAGATAGCACAAATGGCATCGTACCACAGTTCTCGCCAAATGACTATGCCCCTCTTGAATACGCCCCTCTCGAGTCATGCGAGGTAGAGAGGGTTCTTTCTCAGTAAAAGTCTTTCATGGCAGATAAAAGGAGTTTCCAGCTTGAAAATTTGAAATAATCTTGACTATATCAAATGTTATGAAACAAGTTACAAGAAACATTTTTGTTAAATTAGTCACAAAACCTGTTATACATTTCTTTGTGTTGTAAAATTTATTTCATTTTTTTTCAAAAGTTACTCTAGTAAACTTCCTGAATAAACATCCAATAAGTTTTATTTACCTTATTTCAGCTTTTTTACATTTTATTTTATCATTACTCCAGTGAGGTATGTTTTAGGGTATGTAAACATATAATATACTGTACATGCGAACAATTTGTAAATCCTATATAATTTTCTCTATGAAAATGCATAAACATTTTCCTAAATGCATATGCATTTCTCCAAACGTGTGTGCATTTCCTACAAATGCATATACATTCACTGCATATACTGCCAAAATTACCCTGCATATGCAGCAAAATATGTATGTATATTGTCACAACAATTATGATCTGTATTACTTGGTAAAAAATTGGTTGAACACACCTAAAACTAACCCCGATGTGATCTACAACTAAACACCGAAATGAACATCCACCGATCTGATCTACTCACTCCCAAACTACCACTGATCTGATCTGAACTCTAAGCTAGCTAACATTTATCGATTATCCTAGGCGCTATTCAAAACGAGGCCGCCAACTTGGTAGCAGATCGGTTGGCCAGCATGATGAGCAGCAGCTGGACAGCCTGGACCCTGCCTCCCAGGAAGGACCCCAGCCGGAACCCAACAGCAGTACGGACTACCTGCTGGCCATGGAGGAGAACCAGCAGGAGCAGACACAACAGCAGAAAGTCAATTACGAGATCAAGAACTGGTCGAAGAACTTCTTGAAGGGCAACCTTCCCTTACTCAGGAAGCCCCACGATGTGGAGGTGAACTAGCAAGACGAGGTCTGAACGGGGTGATTCATACAAAAGGACAGATAGCGTCGCCTTTGTTTCATTAAATGTAATTAAATTGGATTTAGTTTAGTAGAGTCAGAAGAGTAGACATGTTGCTATATGGTGTCTGAAATTCAAATAAAAAAAAAATTAAATTTAAAATCCATCTGTTGTATTCTGTACTAGTAGTATAGTATATATGTGACGTCGTATACTCAAATTGAATTTGAATTCCTCTAAAAACCTGGGATCGCTGTTTAAATCTTAGAATCGGTAGTTTGGAAGTTCAGGATCGCTTTAATTTTTCGGCGGCGGAATTGGAAGGCCGTATTCAGAATCAGCCATTTACAGGGATCGGAAGTCCAGGATCGGACTAAAATTTAAAGGATCAATGCCCACCACTGGATAGCATGGCGAGCATTGAACGAACTCTTAGGATAAAAATAATTTGTTCTCAAAGTATATGTCAAGTTCACGTTGTAAATATTCCGAGATTCGCAGTCACTTAAACTGTAATAAACAACCTAACAGCTCGAATGTTCACGTATTTTTTAGCTCAGAATGTTTGTTCACTATTTTATAGACGATTTTATTAGCTAGGGAAAGTGATATTGCTAACGAATGCATTTTGATTCTTTTACGGGTCTCGTAAACATTTCGATTTGGTTTCATTTCCAAATTTATTCAAACGAAACTTAAGTAAACCATCGAAATTTTTTTGACTTTAAGTGAGGTATCCAGTTTCGATTTGATTAGTCCATATTTTTCCAAGTCTGGCAGCACAGTAAATTTCCTGGTAAAGGGAATCAAGTAAAATACATTGAGCCGATATCTTTCGCTCAATAGTTCAGAAAATGCAGCTGAGCAGTTGATGCGAGTCTTGTGCCGCTGCATTAATTAGTGCGACGAACTCAACAACTACTGTTCCAAAATTAATATTCTAGGATTTAAGAGCAGCTTGTTCGTTACTCCTAAAGCGTTAATGAAAACTGAATCGTTGCATCAAAATTTAGGATAAAAAGAACAACTATCATTTGGCGACTAGCGCATGTGTGCGTGTGTTTTTTGGTAACCCCGGTGTAGAGACTGAAGTTGCAAGTATAGTTTATGGGTTTAAAAATTTAGTTCAGGTGTTTTTGAAAAGAATTCCTTGCATTTTTTACTTCTAGTTGCATTATTTTACTTATTGCTTCATATACTTTCTCCTTTGCTTTTTCTTGCACTGTCAGTGGGATTTTTGAATTCCGGAAGGTTTGTTTATACAAATGTTAATAACGAAGTTGGTTTTTCTTTTTATTTTGGGAGTGAGATTCCGTAAATATCGTCCAATTAGTCCTACTTTACTAAAATTTATCGCTGAAAATAAAATTTATGATTGGAATACACTCAAGGGCCGTTAAATTATACAGCTCAGTCAAGTTTACGATGAGCCAATTTTTACGGTTTCTTCACTAAAATTTCACTCTCTTTCATTCATGTCACCCTGTGGAAAACTATGTGAGTGCGCTAACAAATACACTGATCGACTGATCAGTGATTATCGGCAAGGGCTTTTCAAAATATATATTCGCTTGTAAGAATATGTAATAGATGGGGAATACCTCAAATCATTTCACATTCTACACCCCAACAGAACATTATACATCAACAAACCGAATTGAAAAAAACATCAAACAAATCAATTGCGAAAGAAACTCGGAATCTGAAAATCTGAAAATTTCTGTGGTAAAGTTAGTGGCACGAAATGTTCAAAGTCAGTTACATATTCTTTAACACGTTGACTGCCTATTGGGCATTAGAGTACCACTAGGTGAAAAACTTTCCTCAATTACGGATCTGTGTGAATGAACAGCATTTTCAACTTTTTCAACACCATTTTTAGAAGTGATTTAAGCATGAAAATGCAGTATTATCATGCTTTTGCAATTTCACAATTCTTAGGAGAGATGAAAAATATTTCGAGCAGTAAAGTCATTTTTTTAAACTCTGCTACTTACAACCTCACCTATCAAAAAATACTAGAGGCCGCCATCTGGCGGCCTAGGCAATGAAGGTGTTTAGAACCAAATGTTGAGCTCTTTCATCGCAATTCTCCCCACCAGTCTAGAACAATCCTGAGCCATCAAATTCCTTTGTTCTTTCTGCGAGAAGTCTTTCAATTGTATCAGATTCAAGGGTCGGATCATTAAAGTTCGAGTTGAAGCTTGAGTAAAAACAAACCATGTAACATTCATTTATTCAACAACAAATTTCCCATCGTTAGGAACAACACCTGACCACCTACTAACCAAATTTTTAATACTGCGTTCATAGAAATCTTTGGTTTATGAATCAATAAAGACCTGAAATTAATGTACGATGATGTTTTTGTCTTCAAAGTTTTTCCCCTAAAATGATTGTCTAGACTCCTAAAGAGATGCAAATTTGAATGAGCAATATCTGTAGAATTTGGCGGATGTATCAATGTTTTCAATTTCTGCGTTTCAATTGCTTCCAAAGTCATTTGTGCTGTATGCGGACGCGCATTGTTGTGCTGAAGGATGACGCCCTTTCAATTAATAGAAGCTGTGCGCTTCTTTTTTAAAGCGGTACCAAGCCTTGGCAACTGCTGACAGTATAGTTCTGCAGGACTGTTTGATTTTCTTTAAGAAGCTCGAAATAAATGATTCCTCTCATATTCCACCAAACACACAGCAAAACTTTTTTGGGATGGAATCCTGTTTTTGGTTGTGATTGTGGTCTTGCATGTCGACTGAGCTGTTAACGTTAACGCTCAATATTGCTGTACACAATACAATTTTCGTCTCCGCTTATAAACATATCCCAGAAATGCGTTTGCAATTGACGGGAATGCAAACATGCGTAAACAGATGTGTTCGGCTGAGGGCTCCATGTTAAAAATGATTAAATATCCACAAGCATTTCACTGCAAAGTGTATGAAAGACCACAATGAACTAATTACCTTGCAAAATATATTACAATTTTATCCCTTTCTCTGTTATCCGAGTTCAAACCTGTAACCACATGAAAACGACCAGGACTTATGGTACGACCCGATAATTTAGAACTAGGTTTTCTGTCACTGTACTGAACTCATCTGCAGCCCAAATTGAGCTCTCTTGCAGAATATTTCCGATTTTTGCTCATAATGTCAAAATATTCTTTCTTTTCCATGATTACATCAACCTCAACAACATTTTTCGAACTCCAAACAGCAAAACATCCCCTAAACATCAAGTTATTATCTTCATGCGCGTCAGCTGTAATGGTATTCTTTGGTAAATATGCTTCGTCTGACTTCATGTAATCGTGTGAGATGTTAAAGCCGAAAAGTTATTTCAACCTCATACGACCCTAAAATATACATTAAGAGAACAACATATTTTCCTATTAAACTTTTGGCAAATGAGATCCTTGTCTGAGCTACATAGGCATCAGAATCACGAACTTGGGCGAACTGCGTTCAAACCTCTTCTATCCCAACTATCCCAATGGTCCTGCTAGACTCAGTAATATTGGTGTCAGCTATCGCATCCAGAATATCCTTAGTTGAGGACCGAAGACTGTAATTAGCATACTTGACTATTTTCCTCTGCATTCTCACTGATAAAATTTTCTTTTTCCTGCGTGCAAAATTTCCCCGCAGGTTCTTCTAAGCGCCGTATTTTAGCTCACACATGCAGTGGTAGACCGCTGAAACCGTATGTAAGGCGAGGTAGCACAGCTGGAGCGAGCTTGTAGGTACCAGAGGAGTTTCCTTTATTTTTTATTATCAGTCGAGTGAATTTTTGTTTGGAATTACCACATTGTTACCAGTAAGCTTCAGACCGTTTCGTTCCAGGCTGGACCTTCATTATTAAGCCCGGTATACTCACGTGCTATACACAAATTAGGGCATGCCCTAGTTACTAACACACACTATAGAACTGTGCTGTACGTTCATCTTGGTGAAAGTACGAATAAAATTAGGTGATGAGATGAAAATGACACATATTGAATACCTATTAATATATGCGATCTGTAAATAATGAAGGTTACTAAACACCTCATGCTGAATCTCTTCCTAGCTCTGAAGAGAGAAACGTACGCTCAGCCGTGGAGTTGCATGGATGACTCCTCGAAGTTCCAATAAATATCAATAAAAGAGCAGTCAACACAGTCAAAGTGAAAAACTGAAGCTTTTCTTCTAATTCTTTTTGGCAAACATGTTTTTTACTTAAATAACTCCCATGATAATTTTATTAAAACGTCACTAAAAATTAAATCAAATAAAAGGCGCAACGATTCGGTGTACTGTACAACAAAGTTTTCTTCTCTCGTACACCGAAGAATAAGCAACCTCTGCAGTCTTTGCCATAGCATCAGCGTCGTTGCCTACGAGCCTTCCACCGCACTTGACCCGTCATACTTCTCTTCATTAATTAAGCCTGCATCATCTGATTTACTCCTGAGTGTGGCCGGTGTCGTGGCCTCTGTCTTCAGCTCTTCATTTCTTCTACATCGAGAGGGCCCTGACGTTGCCATGATCGGCTAGACTTCTCTGCCGACCTTCTGCCTCCCTGCGCTTCGCTTCTGCTTCGCCACTCGAGTTCGGCTGCTTAACTGATGTGAGTCACCGTAATGGTTCGCGCCACATTTTTGCGTCGTGACGTCAGTTGCAGTTCCAAAGAAGCTGTCTTACTTACCTCAAATAAAATGGGAGATTAACTGTGTAACGTTGCCGCAAAACAATTCTTGTTTTACTATAATACGGCAATTGTTACAGCAAATTTCTAATTATTACATTTCGTGTTCTAGGTTTAGAGTACAGAAATTCATGTCTTTATATTTCATTACGATAGTTAATGTAGGATTTAGCATATATACCGCAGACTTGAATTAGTCTGCTAACAGCTAATCCAAGCAATTAATTAATAACTACCTAAGCTGAATTCTCTAGTTCTGCAATATTTTCTGTAAGACTAGGCTTTCACCCAATACCTAATTCTCACGTCGCTATTCTTCAAATACTTACGTGGTCTTTCTGACCCGTCAATTTTTTAAGCGTGACCATAATTTATATTAAATCAACCTTTTAATTCATAAATTTTTGAGCAGTCGTTATAGACTCCATATTTTCTTATTACTAACTATTTGTTCTCCCGTGACAGTGATCGTGACACGGTGCTGGAGGGGCGCTATGGGCGTGCTGGTGTCCCAGCTCTCCCGTCTTCCAGCCCATTCGCGAGATGGAAAACCATTCATTTATTTATTCAATGAAATAAATTAACCTCAAGTTTGGACTCTTTCCTATCCCTGCGTCAGTGCCATACTTCGTTTTTGTCAGGAGAGCTCGTAGGTATTCTGATATACATTTTATGGAGGTTGAGGTAGGCGTAACTGGAGTGCTGTACTCCGGTGCCCAGTGTTGTATCCTTCGGTTGACTCGTCGAGTGGTAAGCAGAGGCGTTTTTCCAGTCGTAATCTCTAAGTGATCGAGTAACCCGCGTAACTCCGAGGGTTACTCGATCCGTCAAAAACAGTGTTTCCAAAGATGATCCGTTGCCGAGATTGCTTCTAGAAACACAGGTTAGTGTCACCCGAGTAACTTTCTCTGTAACCTCGTTTTGAAAAGGATTATTACCGGGTTGGGTTATGACGTCACAAATGTTTACATACAAATTTGAGGCGGGCATTCGCTAACGAATTATCATGTGGGAATATAATTAAAAATTAGTGATCAAATAGGATGAAATTGTAAGATGTGTGTATGGGGTTTAGTGTTCTGGCATTCTGTGTAAAGTTTTTAGCATAAAAATGAAAAGTTTGAAGTTGAACACAAGCGGTGTATTTAGTGTAAGGCTAAGGGCAGTAAAAAGGCATCAAAATACAAGTATTTTTATTATTCACAAATTTATCATGCAGGTAACAGTATTACTTTAATTAAAATATATATATATGTAAACTTTTTTATATGAATTAAGTTTGTAAATTACTTTTTACTCAGTTGCTGCTGGCTGAACTAACTATCCTATAGATTTGGATTGTTGTGGTACTAGATAAAAGTGTCTAGTTATTTATCGTTCATTCTTCTCTCACAATGGATAATGATGTCATGTAAATATACAAGTTTGACTAGCTATGTGAATGTAGTTTTATAAGAATATTTTCTCGCAATGCAATTAATGGTACAAATGGTCAACACGTTTACTAGCAATACAATTTAGTCGAGCTAACAGTGAAACTAAGTTAAGATTGAGATATGAATATTGCTTTCTTTATAATATGGCATAATATTTAGTTGTTCATGATTTTATTCCTATATTGCTTGCTTAATTTTTTATTCAAATGCATTCTCAATTTGTCTTTTTTGACAACAATTTAGTCATTTAAGTGTGGGACATCTTTGTTTTATGTTCTTCATCTGTTACTAGAAGATCCGTTTGAAAAATAACTTCATCATAGCTTTGAAATTTTATGGAAATGTTTTAAAATATCTTTCATCTGATATGTTACTCCATAAAATCAAATAGTAGATGATAACGAACATGCTGAGTGTAAATTGACACTAATATCATCTATGGGAAAAAATCATCTTAGCTTCATAAATTCTGGATGGTTCTTTGTAAAATTGTCAAAATAAGATACCATGCTCATTTTTGCCAATTTGAAGTACTTATTGAAAATTTTACAACTATTTTTCAAAGACAATACCATTTTTGGATAAGTATCCAAAATGAATCAAATAGTAAGTCAATTGAAACATTAATTGAGTTATTTCAAAATTGCTTTTGAGCTATTCTCACTGAGTTATAATTTAGAAAAAAGCAAATAACTTGTGTGTGTAATAACCTTGTCATGTTAACTCAAACTTTTTACTCAATTCAGCCATAATGATGCAGTCTCATCTCCTTGCCTAATAGCAGCAAAAATTTTAATAAGTGTTTGGTGAAAGCACTTAGTATGTTCTGCTGATTAAAAGTATTTGTGCTGTACTTAGTACATTAATTCTCTAAACTTGATAAATACTCAGAAATTTGTAATTCAGTAATAGTTATTTTGCATCATTCTAAAATGTAAAAACCCAATGGCATTCAGTATCTAGTAGTTTAACTTTATTTAAATAAATACTTTTTTACATAGATGTTTCTTCTTCTACTGATTCTTCTTTCTTACACCTTATTTATGTACTCGTATTACTGTTATTACAACCACCATCACTAAGCGGGCTCTGACATGTGGTAGTCACTAATGTCAGGCCAAGAAAGAAACTTCCGCTTGATGGTGAACTTCAAATAACACAAAAGGAAACAAATTCAAGAAGAACTATAATGTATGGAGGCTATTTTTGATAGAGGACCAAATAGTCCTGGGGAGTGCTGAAGGGTTAATACAACCAGCTGGGCTACTAGTCCAATTAGTGTACAAGCTTTCAATCACATGTTCTGTTCAAAACTTTAACAGAGAAATATTTTTATTCCTTGCTTCATTGAAATGAAAAGAAACCATAAGGGACATGTCATAATTTTTTAACTTGTCATTTTTTTTTAAAAAGGATTGCCTATTTAGTATGAATTATAGACTGTGTTCTATCACAACAGGGAATTATTGTCCAAAGAAGTCCAAGAAAGATTCATTTCAGAAGACTTTTATGTTGATTGAGCGTTTAATATTGAATTTGCAGAAGAAAAATGGCTCTAAAAATTTGAAAAAGAATAACAGAAAAAGGAAAGGTATATGCAAAACCATGGAAAAATTTGTATCCCTTCCTTTTTTTGAGAAAGTACTACAAAACATTCAAGTTGCCTGTAAAATATTGTAAAATAATCACTGATAATAAGCCTCATTCTTTTCATCAGATATGTTCCATTTAACTTCTTGATATACATTGTGTCTTAGTGTTGCATTATTCAGGAAAACTAATTTGAGTCAGCTTGCAACGGATGTGTGTTTAATTAAGCAAAGAATGGGGATTTTTTATTCGGTGAAATCAACATTATCATAGTGTTGATGATAGTGGCAGTAGCTTCTTTCATTGCATGAATTTGCTTTTTTATATGAGTAAAAATTTTAACTAAATCAGCTTGGTATCTAAAGCTATGCTCCTTTCCATTTCATGCACCATCAGCGTTCAAGTTATGAGCATGTATCACAGTCCAGTGAAGAGGTCCCATGCCACCCGTTTAGAGTTTCACGAAGATTCTTAACAAGTTGCAAGTGGATATCTGGAAGTTTATCTGTTAGGTAAGTTATTTATCTGTACTAAGGAAAATTTCATTATTTTGTATCTGGAAAATATTGTATTGTGATATTGCTCTCCAATTGAAAAGCTTGTTACTTAATGTCAGAAAGAAGTGTTACAAATCATTTACCATGAAAAAGACAAGGGCCTTGATATTGAGGAGGTGTGGCATAATTGGGCTGCCATCATCACTTATTTCAGTTAAACATATGTCTTGAAGACCAGATGAAAAGAATGATTAAATAATATTAATAGATATATTACCAGTAGCTGAAATATAATGTTACTTATTTAGAGCACTTCAAACCTATTCTTTGTGCTTCACAATTTTGAGAGTTCATTGATTTTGTTTGCATCAACTTCTGAGAAGGAGTCTACTCTTGATGCATGTGCATGGAAGGATTTTGATTATAGAATTAGAGAAATCAAATATTATATTTTAATGTCTCAAAATTTGTATACTATAAAATAACATAAATTTAAGTGAACTTATGTACTTCTCTCTTCTACAGTAGTGCAAGTGAGTAGGTCTTTATCTGCATCAGCCTAGAAGTATTGATTTATATATGGCGTGAGTATTCCTCTTCCTCCACATCTCAGTCAATCTAAGTTAAACTATTTCAATTTCCAGAGAAATCTACAGCATTTTCATCTAGCGAACTAAAAGAAACTCATGCAGCAAGGGATTGCACACTCTCCACTACAGAGGAACAGGGAATATCTGGGCAGCTTCAGACCCAGCACTGCAAGGTAAAAGCGTAATATGCTGTACAGCCAAGAGGTTTGTTGCATGGATAGGGTACAGAGTTGATGTGTTCTTGTGTTCATTTTTTTTTGCTTGTGTTCATTTTTGGCCATCAGAGATTCAAACTTGGTTATGATTTTACCTCATTTATGCATGTATTTCACCTTGGTGTGTTGTGCACTGTTTTTAAGATGACGATGATGTTGGGAAGTGTTATTCAGAAAATCATATGAATTTATTTAGTTTTCAGGATTAATACTATCCTTTATCTGATTGGATGAATGCGGATTGAGAGTGTTATGATCAGCATCCCTTGAAAAAATAGATGCTTCTCATTTTTAATTCTATCATAGCCCTTCTACATTTAATAGCACAAAATATAGAGATTTTGTGTAGGTTTCTTGAAGTAAACCGTATTTTTTGTTGCCATCAAATGTGTCCTTTTCAGTACAAAGACCTGTACTGTGTTATTGAAATCCGCTAGCAATGGGATTGAACTAAATCTTGTAATTCATTCATTAATTTCTTGTTTCATTGAGCTGCTCCCTTCCACTCTTGAGAAAACTGTTTAAATCCGATTGGTCATTCAACTTGTGTAATAGCATTGGATGAATACCTATGGCTGTAAAAGACATTTGAATGATTTACAACATACTATCTCTGAGGTGGAAACGGAAAACCTTCATGCTTTTTCACATCTCTGTTTCCATGTCACTATATCTCAGTCTCTATAAGGTCAAGTTGTTGATATAAGTTTTTTTTTTCACACTCCGTTTTCACCTTGACGTCCCAAATGATCAAGAATCAGATCCAATTTACGCATTCAAATGATCATTATGAGTCCTTGCCTAAACACGCATGCTCGTCCAACCTGCTCCAATCAAACCTCTCGTTGGCTCAATTACTTATCATTCTGAGTTTAGAACATTTTTTTCAGGTACTTTTTTACCAAAATATTCAGGTTTTTTAGATACTTCAGTTTTTTGTGCTAGACGCCTCGTTTTTGTTAAAAAAATTCGAAGGACATGGTCTTTGGAGTGTAGCATAACACTCTTCCATGGCACTTTGTACCCTCAAATTCACTTTCACCGTCGCATTCTCATTTTTTTTCTGCGTCAACTTCATGCTATTGGGGTTGATGTTAACTCAACTTCTTTCTATTGTTAATTTTTTACACCAGTGACTATCAAGACATACACCACCAGGAGCTGTTCTACTGAAAGAAAGTCTTCTAGCACATGAGATCCTGCCAGCATCGCAGGAGCTGCAGTCACAGCATGAGGTCGATTCCCAGCAGCTAGATCATGACCTTCAGAGCCTTCAATCGTTTAATGGTGTGTTCTTTGTTCTTATGCCTGAGGAAGAGTGATCTAATTACTCCCACTATGCATGGTATCAATTACTTTTTGGTACTCGATTTTGTTGAATGTAGAGACAGGGATATCGATTGATTTGATTCAAGGAGTAGAAAGTAATGCACTTAATTTTGATATACAGGGTGTTATGTATTTGATGCATATATTTTAACCACAGATAGAGCTATGAAAAACCCTCTCTGTGGTGCTTTTATTGTTCGTAAAATCAAATTTTCCACAAAGTTACATCACAATAATGTTTTTTTACCAAGAATACTTTTGGCCGAAAAAATTTTATTTCTTGTCCGATTTCAACGAAAATTCAGTTTACGGTAATAATAAGCCTACTTTTGAAGTAAATATTTTAAATTACTGCAAAATCTAGACCCAAAAAGTAATTACAGAGGTCTAAAACCAAAGCCAAAAACGTTTATGTTCTCAATTGAAAATGTACCATAAATGTATTCCATCACAAAGTGTATGTGAAAAGCTTTCAAATGATGTAATAAAATTGCAAGTTATCTTTCTATTTCCTACTTTAAAATCTATTTTCACAACCATAACAGCCCCTGGTTCTGCTTAACTATAAACAAGTAACTTATTTATTTAACCAAATTCTAAAATACGGACACATTTTAGAATCGCCATATTAAGTTACTTCAATTCACAAGTTCAACAAGTTAGTTTATGTTACAAGCCGGCATGACGCGACGATAGCCGCCTTGTAGTGAGGCTACACGCTGAGCCAGGCGGCTGTATTTGTTGTGAAAATCGATTTTAAAGTAGGAAAAAGGTAGATTACTAGCAAGTTTATTACATCATTTAAAAGCTCTAGACGCGAACTTTGTGACGGAATAAGATTTTTGTACATTCTCAATGGAGATCATAAACGTTTTTGGCTTTGACTTTAGATCACTGAAATTACTTTTTGGGTTAAGATTTTGTTATTTTCGAAATATTTACCTCATGAATAGGCCAAGTATTACCCTAAACTAAATTTTGTTCAAATCAGCCAAGAAATCCAATTTTTATAACCAAAAGTATTTTTGGGGAATAAACTTTGATATGAAATAACTTTTTTTAAATTTGATTTTTTGAATAAGAAAATCACCACAGAGTGTGCTTTTTGTAGCTTTTTCTGTGGTGAAAATATGTACTTATAATTACACAACATTCTGTATATCAACGCATTGTGCTTTCTATACTATTATTAACCTTACTCATCCAAATACTTTAAGTTGGATTTGTTCATAGGCGATGCACTCACTGCTGACGTAACATTTCGATTGCATATCTGGGGTCATTAATTGTGGTCCTATAATTATTTTTGCAATGAAATGAAGATATTTTTCCTGCTCTTTACTCATTTTTTTCTTGTGAGAAATTTAAGCAGGTTCATTCATAATATGGCTTCTTATCATTAGATGAAAAATAATTTTCGCTGTACTTACTGTCTCTTAGGAGTGCAATTTTGCCTCTTTCTACATAGCGGTTTAGCATAACCGCGTCAACCACGAATTGAGATGGAGTGGTGTTTGTATTGGTGTCTCATACGTTAAGTAGGTGTTTGTCTTTCTGTCTTACATATTTCATCGAAACTTTTGAGATGTATATGCATAAAGTCCATGTTACATGTGGTCGTCAAGAAAAGTAAATTATTAATATGTAATAGATCCATTTATCGTTCCGGCGTGGTAAAAACAAGCTTTTTTATTGTAGGCCAAAGATCTTGAAGATGGGTTCGCCTCTTTGAATTTTAATAATCACGTGCACATATGAAATTCCAGAATCTTCAATGCTGTGGACGGAAGGCCAGATGAAAAGCCTTTTCATCTCAACACCTTTGCTAACTGTTGCGTCATCTGCTAAAAGCTCAATGCCAGTGGCATCGACGTCATCTGCATTTGGCTCATAGAAGGAGTGCCATCGTCTGCTCCCAAGGAGCTGGTGGAAGTGGAGGTGCTGACGACGGAGAAAATTGGCTTGATCAGCCCCAATTGCCTCTGAAGTTTTTTAAGAGATTATTTGCTGTGATTACCATCATTTAAAAATGAAAGAGCAAGATAAGCTACTTTAATCATTTAATTATCTAAGGTATATATTCGAATAAAACCTAATTTCAAACGTTTCGGCCTCACGCCATCATCAGTGATAAGAATTCTGAAAGTACAAAGTAAAATGTAAAAATAGACTATTTTACAATGACAAATCTAAAAACAAGCTATAAAATTATGTTAAATACAATTATCTATTTACTATGGCTAAAGGAAATGAACTAAAAGTGTTGTTCAAACCCGGCTTAAGTTTAAAAATGTACAAGGACTCTAAAATGCGCATATCTGTATTAAACTGTGATT
>JACJUY010003974.1:50040-75541 GCA_014220935.1 Platorchestia sp. MABIK | reverse complement strand
CTTGACTTTGCTTAGGTTGGGCGCGGAGACCTTGACTTTGCCGGGCACATTCTTGGCGAGGTCGGAGTCCCTCACGGCCCTGATGAGGTCTGCCTCGCGCACCACCTGCGGCTTCAGGGACAGGAACAGCGCCACGGCAGACTTGCACGCCTTGCCCTTCTTGCCAGGCCCTGGTGTCAGCTTCACCTTGTACCTGACGATCGCCAAACGTGCCAAATGTGAAACTAAGCATGCGCAACTGACGAGCTCCAAACGTGCCAAATGTGAAACGAAGCACTCGTACAGTGATGTGGTATACCTATGAGAAACACAAAATGCAAACACACACAAAAGGTACAGGGGCAATGTTAAAACTACCCAAGAAGCTTTCCACTTTAGCACAGTACGAATGAAAAAAGTAATTTATCAAGTATCAAAAGATTGAAACGGCGACTATAAGATTTAATGACCTAGTGAACGGTGAAACGGCATCAATCCTTGAAGTGATTCAAATGGAAGTTAAAACTCAAGTGGGTTGAGTTCGTCATAACCATGCCAATGATGCAACAGTCACACCACACACACGCTCCTCCACACCCTAGAAAGTGGCAATAATACGACAACCACACCACACATCGATGAAACACAAGATGGCCACGATCAGACTATCCCACCACACCCTAGAAGGTAGTATATTAGACTAGATTACATGTTGGTTCAAGCTTCCCTGACCGCTAAAAAAGAGCGCATCGAAGAGAATAAGGAAGAAGGCACCATTTAGTATGGAGATAAGGGAATGCAGAATCTATGCAGAAAGGGCATAGAAACAGTAAGTTGAGAAAGAAGTTTATGAAACAAGATAAAAGTTGAAGAAGAAAATAGTAGGTGCTGAAAAACAGAACAGCAGTGAACCGAAAAAAGGGGGTTCTTAACATAACAAAAAAAAATTAATTTCAACAAAAAGAAGGCCTACCTAACTTCAGCTCGGGCCCCAAAACATTTTTCCCCTGGGAGTGCTAATTCCGTTAGATACAATGGTTGTATCTCCCTGAGGGGCCCTAGAAGGTGGCAATATTGAGACGATCCAATCACACGACACACACACGAGCACCTACACCAGCCTCACTGACGACACGCGACCCACTTGTAATTGGAGAGCGCGTTGTACGGAGCACACACGGGCACGCAGTACAGCAGCTCGTCATCTGCCACAGGCTGCCCTGTGAGGGCATGCAGGATGGCCAGGTCGTCGCTCATCTGTTCAGTCAAGAGGCTCGTGAGTTATGCTTACTCTGCTACATTCATTGCCTTTATCCTCTCACTTAGGCGTAGTAGACGTCCTCAGAGACAAATAAAAGGCTGTCTGCCTTCAATCTTGGGAACTTAATAGGTTTGCTTCAGTCAAAAGGCTCGAAGTTATGCTCACTCTAGGCAATCCTTCACTCATAATAACGTACTCTTAGGCGTGGTAGACGTGCTGAGATACAAATGAAAAGGTTATCTGGCTTCAATTTTGGGTACCTAATGGGTTTGGAACTTAAACTCGAGCATAAAGCCCAGTTCTGGCGGCTCAGTGGCGAGAAATTAAGATCCTTAAGCTCAGACCATGAAGTTTTTGATAAAATATCTCAGCAAGCATAGCAGGGGACGTCAGAGCGAGAACGCAGAGCGTCGAGGAAATTGTCTCTCGAAATCTTAAGCCGAATCTGAAAAAATTTAAATTTTACAGAGCTGGGTTTTTTGAAGAGGAGACTTTCTGCAACACGCTTGCTACAATATAATGAAATATTAGTTAACATTCACTTATAATCAATACTTTTTTCTATGAAATACCAAATTACTCAATTTGCATTGAATGAATAACAGTTATGTATTTTTATTACACAAACTTATCCAAATTTTATACTCAACCAACAGTGTGCACAATTTTATGCATCCTAAAACTGGAGAGTTTTCCATTGATACCTTTATAAACTTATGATTCATGATAATTTAGCTTTGGTCGCCGGAATCATTTTAAAAATTATTCTCACGCAACTACGCAGCACCTAAAAGAGAAATACATTTCTCATCGCGCCACACACTCAACACAAGAACACCACTTGAGGCTACAATGAACGTACTAATTCACCTGTTCCCCATCCTCAATGTCGTCTGCTTCAAGAACATCGTCAACCTCAACCTGTGGGATTTATGTACTAATTTACCTGTTCACCATCCTCAACGTCGTCGTCGTCTGCTTCAAGAACATCGTCAACCTCAACCTGAGGGGTATTTGCTTCGTTGGTTTGTGGCTCGTCTGTGCCTGCTGGCTCCGTGTTAGGCTGACTGATGTCCTTAGGTGTGGTGGATCTTGCTTGCGACAGTGCTGTGTTCTTCGCGTTGTTGGTTTTTACTATCGGCGTGGCCATTTTTTTCCCTTTCTTGCCCTTCTGGCGCTTCGGCTCTTTTTTTGGACCGTCCGACTGCCGACAGATGAAAAAAATTAGATAAATTATATGTTGGTTTAAGCCTCCCTAACTTTAAAAAAAAAGCGTTCTGAAGAGTGGAAGGAGGAAGGCACCATTCAATGTGGAGATTAGGGAATGCAGAATCTATGCAGAGGGAGGCGTAGCAACAGAAAGTTGAGAAAGAGGTTTATGAAATAAAATGATGGAAGAAGAAGAAAGTAGCAGGTGCCAAGAGAGCTAGAAATCTTGATCACCACAACACAAAGGTCCTGGTAGGTGCAGATCAGATACGATTAGTTAGTTTAAGCCTCCCGCATGGTAGAGGTACGTAAATCTCATCTAATGAAACATGAGAATAATTCGATTTTAGGAAATTTTTGAACTAAGTAGCAGATCAAAGATGAAATGAAAATACATAATTATATAAATCTCAAGAAATTCACTTCGTAAGCCAAATAACCGGAAATCCTTCCTACTGTAAATAATCCAAGTATGTACTCAAAGTGAATTTCTTGAAACTTTTATAATTGTGTTACATAATAAGTTCTCTACCCATGAGTCACAGCGACAGTATAACTGAAGCGCAGTACAGATTTATTTAAAGCTCCATCACACATGTGATGCGTTCAAGCAAATGCACCGGTTGCCATGTCCAAAATAAACAGTTACCATGTACAATAAACAAAATAAAATAAATACAATAATAAACAAATAAACGATAAAACATCGCATCTCCGCACCACTCATCTTCAGCAACGAGGTGACAGAAACAGAACAGACGTCAAAGGAAGAGGTCGGTTGCACTGCATCAGTCTCGCCCATGATGAACAGACGAGAAAAAAGAAATACAAGACTAAGCTCTTATGAGATTGTAGCCAACTGACTTTGCTGATTATCCATGATCAGCTATGAATACCACAGGAAAGGAGCGAGAGCTAAAAAATAGCAGTCAAGAAGAAAATAACTCTAGCACTCAATTTTCCCAGATGTGAAGAGCATCTAATTTGCATTACATAGATTGCCATACAGAGTAGGTAGAGTAGCATAGAAGAAGAACATGATACAATTCGCATTACATGGATTGCCATACAGTGTACAAAGAGTAGCGTAGAAGAAGAACATGAAATCCCTTTGTTAACTTCACCTTCAATAGCTCCATCATGAGCTGACGTTCCTCCTCATCTTGATCCTTGTACTTTGTTTTCATTTTCTTGAGTCGGCTCTTCTGCCCTCTCTTGAGAGGTCCCTTGCCGCCATCTTTGCTGTCTTGGGACTCGGCGTCATTTGTGTCGTGGTCTTGGGGGGCGGTATTTCGGAACTCCTCCTCTGCCTTCACCGGCTGCTGCTGCTGTTGTTGCTGGCCAGCCGCACTGGCCTTATTCTTCCCACCTGGGCAAGCGTCACCACATCAACGTTAGCACAGCTCTCTGAACCTTAGCATAGCAGCCTAAATACAGACATGTACACCCAAATCTTGGCCATTTCAACATCAACATGACCATTTAAACGTCAACATAACTACTTCAACGTCAACGTGACCAACTCAACGTTGATATGACTCACTGAAACTTAGCAGAACCACCTGAATACTGGCAGGTACATTTAAACCTTGGCATGGCCAATTAAAACCTAGCCATATATAGCTCAACCTTGGTATGAGCAAATAAACTACGGTACAACAACCTAAACATTGAAATGACAGAAGATACATCAAGTGATCATTATAACGTTGGCAGAATCAGAGGTACAATTAAACTCGACAGTAAAAATATCACATAACATAGGAGAGAGAATCTCGACCATCACAGTCCATTCTATACTCAACAGTGCAAAAGATCATGCCGCACCTTATCTTATTTTCAAAAATGTGAACGGTCAAGTTGTGCTCATTTCCCTTTACACAAGTGCTTACTCTATGTATTAGCACAGCACAAGACAATTGGCGTCACAGCGGTTAACACTGAAGCTGCTACATTGAGTCTAGAGCCCCACGATCCCACATAAGGACGCTAAAATCCCCAGGTGAATTCTTCTCCAGTACCTCGGTGCCGCCATGACAGCTTCGAGTGTGTCTAACAAGTTTAGGATGGAAACACTGTTTGTCATCCACATCTGGGAGATTTATTAAAGGAAACTATAGAATTCCGTCATTTTGGATGGGTCGTGTACACTATATAGTATTTTTTATAAACTGAAGGCGAGTACAATATTGAAAATGAGGAATGGCTTCAATGTCTCCTGAGCAAGGCTCACCTTTCTGCTTGCGCGGCTGCTGTGGGTCGCCCTTGTTGCCACTCACTGCGTTGGAGGTCTGGTGGCCTCCCTTGGTGCTCACCGCAAACCTGGAGGTAATACGACCATGGAGGAGTAATGAAAAATCACACAATAAAAACTACAATATAGTCTCAAAATAAAATAATATAGTCTCAAAATAAAATAATATAGTCAATATAGAAAATAACATAGTCTCAAATATGTATTTCAATTCAGTTCTTGACTTGTTTTTTACTATGAAGAAATCGCTCAGTAAATATTAATCTCAAAATATGTATTTTGATTCAGTTCTTGATTTGTTTTTCACTATGAAGAAATCGCACAGTAGATATTAATGTTAAATATGTATTTCAATTAAGTTCTTCAATTGTTTTTTAACGTTATACAGGGTGTTTTTTAAATACGAGACCCCAAAAAAATCTTCAGTAGCTTTTTATACAATGAACGAATTTTTAAAAACAAAAAGGCAGTAGAATCCTGAGATTTGTATCTTTTATTTGGCTCCTACGTATTCATGATACCACACTCAAAATAAGAATCAGAGGACACAGTAAAATTCATCCTGCTTTGAAACTTCTGCCAAGATGACGAACTGGACAAAGGAACAATTAGCTTTCATAAGCACTGCGTACTTCTTTAATGGTAGGAACATTGTCCTAGCTTAGCAAAGTTTCAAGAGAGTACATTCCACGGTAGAGGAAACAAGGTAGGATCATTTCTATGGGGAAAAATACACTTCTTCTTGTTTGGTTAACCAATAGAAAGGTTTATTTCAAAATAACTTTGTGACGTCACCAAAACGCCATGTCATTAGGCCAATAGTGGAGACGGAATTGGGGGTAGCAGTGCTACCAGAAGCAATACGAGCGCTGCCATTAGTTCATTGCCATGACGTCAGAAAATCCACACAGTCGACCAAAAAAAGACTGGTTTGACCCTACATTGTTTCCTCTACCGTGGTACATACTCTTACATTTCCCCCTGGGAGTGCTAATTCCCATAGATACCGTATCCCCTCAAGTCCTGATGAACTCACGTGTCACCGTGGACGTGTGTGAGCTGCACCACAGTATCAGGGTACTGCTGCTGCTGCTCGTCTTCCTCGGTGCTGTTGCCGCCACCTGGATTAGATTAGTTAGATGTTAGTTTAAGCCTCCCAAACCGCTCACAAAATAAGCATTCAAAAGAGAGAAAGGATGAAGGCACCATTTAGTATGGAGTCAAGAGAACGCAAAATCTGGGCAGAAGGTGCATAGAAACAGTAAGTTGAGAAAGAAGTTTATGAAACAAGATAAAAGTTGAAGAAGAAAATAGTAGGTGCTGAAAAACAGGACAGCAGTGAACCGAAAAAGGTGGTCCTTAACATAGCAAAAAAATCTTTTATTTCAACAAAAAGAAGGCCCACCTAACTCTCAGCTCGGGCCCTCACACATTTTCCTCCTGGGAGCGCTAATTCCCGTAGATACATTAGTTGTGTCCTCCTGAGGGGTGAAGCATAACTTTAACTCAACAGTCAATGTATTATCTATTATCATTTTCACGTGCCAGTTCAAGCACCGCAGCTACCTCAGGCGAATGACATCAAATTAGTTAGCATGAAGCTCTTTTAGTTCACCTACATACACTTGGCAGTGACAGTCAAAATATAGTCGACCCTACAGTTATAGATCACGTTATGCAAGCCTCAACTCATACGGATAAAAATCAGTCATAGTCATTTAAAAGTTGTTGTAAATTCCAAGCTAATCACAGAAGAGGGAATAATTTCTGACGGTGTGAGTTGAGGCTGCACACAGCATAGTATGAGGCCCTAGATTCATACAGTACCAAGCGCCAAATACACCTAGAAAAATTGAGTTGTGCATATTGCTTTCATACCCAAATTTTCCCCTGTCTGGATGAATAATGGCTACAAAATGGTCGAATAAATCTTTTAGTTACTGAGGTACGATGATTTCTAAGTCGCCAAACTTGGATTCACTCTCCTGACGTTTTTGAAAAGCAGCATTTGGTACGGTGTGATTCTAAGGGCATCATTTGAGGCCGGACTGCACACCAACACTAGCCTGCAATGAGCTGGTCAGCCTTGGCTTCCTCCTCCTCGCCCTGGTCTGAATCCTGCAACACCTGCTCGTCCTCCTCATGACCAGCCAGCGACATTTCTTGGAGCTGCTGCTCCGCCTCCTCCAGCAGCTTCACGCTTCGCTCACCCGAGTGCCTGGAGATTAGATTAGATGTTAGTTTTAGCCTCCCTAACCGTAATAAAGGCGATCCAAAGAGAGGAAGGAGAAAGGCACCATTGAGTATGAAGTAGTTAAGGGAATGCGGAATCTATGCATAACGTGCATAGCAACAGTACGTTGAGAAAGAAGCTCATGAAACAAAATGAAAGTTGAAGAAGATAGTGGTAGGTGTTGAAAAACAGGACAGCAGTGAATAAAAAAAAAAGATGGTCCTTAACATAACAAAAACATTCAAACAAAAAGAAGGCCTACTTAACCGTTAGCTCGGGACATTAAACTTTCCCCTTGAGTGCAAATTTCCACACCCTATAATAATTCTATCCCCCTGAAGGACTCCATGGACGAAATTGAGACTGACCTGGCGATGGAGGACTCTTCGAGCCTGAAGAGGAAGCCGAAGCCATAGACAAGATGTGAGGGCGGCAGGAAGTTCTTCTTGCCCCTGACCATGAAGGAGCCCGTGGTGAGGTACTCCCCTGTGGGTGCGCTCTTGCTCACCTGGTCCCCCCACACCCACCATGCTGACGTCACAACTTTCTCCGCCCACGCTCGGCTGCCGGATTGGATAGGATTAGATGAATTGATTTATAGATTAGGTAAATGATTTATTAGATTAGGTAAATTAATTTACAAGATTAGATAAATTGATTTACAAGATTAGATAAATTGATTTATTAGATTAGATAGATTAAAAAAATTAGAAGGCCATGAATGAGTTGGATAGATGGGGTGAGAATTGCATTGTATGAGAGGAGTCTGACTGTGGACGTGGCATGACTGCGGACAAAAGTGAGTGGAAGCCTTTAATAATGCTTCCACTTCCACATTTAAAATAAAATATTTGAATAATTTTACTTTTCTGAACACAAGAAATTTCAACAACTTTTTGTGGCCTTCAAGAGGCAGATGTAGACTGACAATTCGAGGTACAAGCCAGGTAGAGCAATCATTTGAAAATGTCAAACTATTTACTTCCTATTTATCAGTGCAACCGGCAGCATAAGTTATTCTATCAGCTTGACTACCTTATGAACTGTTTTTCTACGTGCCCAATATTCTTTCATTTCACCATTTTATAACAGAATTTGTGCGCAAGATGTACCGTAGTTCCATTATGACTTAAAATGTTTGAACATCAAGACGCATCGTATTTTATTAGTTCAATTTAAAACGTTTGAACATCCGTCCACAGGTCTCCCTGAAACTACTGGGCATGAGACACAAATTCAACACTTGTATGCACCTGAAAATACTGGCCATGAGACATAGACAAGTGTTCCCCCTGAGGGGAAACTGGACACCACAGGAAGCACCCCACCTGTAGCAGAGAGCCATGATGCCGGCCTGGTGCAGGGTGGAGGGAGGCACCGGCCCCGCAGAGCTGTTCTTGATGATGACGCTAGCAGCGCCGTGCAGGTCAGCGTGCACGTACACGTCCTGTGACTTGAGGTGCCGCTTCACCAGCACCTCGTTCTGCTGCTGGTCGTGGCCTGCTAGCACTGTGTGCCACACTGCTGTTACTACCATCTTCTTATTGTTCTTGTTAGCTAGTTATAATCATTGGTAGTCTCATTATTATTATTATTTTCCATCTGCTGTTGAAGACTGCTTTTACTACCATTTCTTTATTGTTGTTCTT
The DNA here is from genome assembly GCA_014220935.1 of Platorchestia sp. MABIK. Taxonomy (NCBI): domain Eukaryota; kingdom Metazoa; phylum Arthropoda; class Malacostraca; order Amphipoda; family Talitridae; genus Platorchestia; species Platorchestia sp. MABIK. The sequence continues at coordinate 66,956 of JACJUY010003974.1, read as the reverse complement.
GTTGTTAGTCTCCTCATCTGCTGTTCAAACCTGTGTACTACACTGATATTACTACCATTTCTTTATTATTGTTACTCATCTGCTGTTCAAGACAGACCTGTGTGCCACACTGCTGTCACTACCATTTCTTTATTATTCTGCTGTTATGCTAGAACCGTGTCCCTCGCAATCGTCACTACCACCTTATTGCTATTGTTAGACTCATCTGCTTATTCAAGACATCCGCTAAGCCAAAATTTGCAGCGTAAGGACCCAAAGCCCAGTGTTATAATTCAAAAATGACACTATTTGTGCACGTACCATAACAAAATCAATGGTATTTCATGATTTGTTTAAGGTTGAAATACAGACGATTGCTTCCAGTAAAGTTTGGTCAGAATAGGATGGGTTACATTCAAGCTAAATTTAAAATAGGCATTCAATTTAAAAACAGTTAATCATCACTGCAAAACGTGCTCTTCTAGACGGCACTTTCGAATTCCCCAGTATGTTTGCCAAGACTAAATCCAGTGTACTGTTAACTCAGACGACACGAAATTCAACAAACATCACACAGTGCAAGCAATAGAAAATCAACTTAAAACGATCCCTTCAGAACAACGTAAAAATCATTCAACATAAGAACTACGTTTTAAATTCTATCAATCCTGCAAAGAGCAGCGCCTTACCTAAATAATTCTCCGATGAGATGAACCAAAGGAACTTCTCAAACCAATGAACCTTCCTGACTTTGTTGATGGAGGTGGTGGTGCGGACCTCTTTCAGAGTTTGCTTGGTTTTGCGAGTGGCAGATTTAAGCGCTGCAGCTGATGCAGCCATTGTCTTCTGTACCTTAGTGCCAGCTTTGCGTCGGCTGGCGTAGTACCTGGATTACATTGTGAGTTAGTTTCAGCTCCACCACTGCATATAATGAGGCTTGCTTATTGCTACACCATTCAAAAATTAGTACTGGTTTAGAGCTCCAAAGCTCCTCGTCCTATTGCTTGTTGCACAACTCCATATACTAGTACTGGTGTACTATTACACCACTCCTCATAATATTGCTTGCTACATCTGGTTTAATGCTCCAGTACTGGTAAGTAAACCTGGTACTGGTTTAGTGCTCCCCCACTGATTGGTACACCACTCCTGATAATATTGCTTACTACATCACTCCATGTGTTAATACTGATACAATGGTTCAGTGAGCCACCACTCCACGCTTAAATGTGACGTAGTGCGTAGAAATCCAGCTGCAAAGTCACACTTAACAATTCACAGCCATGACCTTCACGACTGATTGCTCCAAACTCATTCTGCATCATAACCACAAATACGAAATTATTAAAAATTAAAATGAAAGCAAACAATTAAACCGTTTTAGTATTGGTTCTGAATTTGTTGAAAATTTAAAAATCCCAATGAAAATTCAAGAAAATATCTACTTGGCACTCCAGTCAGGTTATCCTTAGCTGCATCAGACACATTGCCTTATTACAGCACACCACACCCCACAAGCCAGTCGAATTACACCACACCCCAACACCATGGCCAGCTGAGCCCACCACCCACTTGGTAGCGTTGGCGTAAGCGCTGAGGTCGAGATCTATCTCAACAGATGTGGGCCGCAACTTGGAGCTCTCCTGGCCTTCTTCTCGCTCCTCGTCGCTGTCCAGGAACGCATCATCCTCCTCTCTGTCGTACGGGTCGCTGCCCTCACCAACGCACAACACAACAAATAAATACAATGCACAAGTACACAGAGAATAATGCACTAATGCAAAGAGAACAGTGGATGAATATGGAAGAAAATAATGCACAAAATTACGCTGTCTAGAAATACATCATCTACCTTTTCCTCTTTGTCAAATGAGTTGCTGTCCTCAACACAAAACAAATTAACAATGCACAAGTACAAAGAAAATCTACTGATCTTGACAGATAATAACACTCTGATCGCATGCTTTGCTTTGGTGCTTACATTTGTCAGTTGCAATAGAAAACGAGTCGCAAATATGCTACGAATTATGCTACCTTTCAAAAGAGAACTCTCGAACGTTATTCCACCCTGTAGCTTATCTAAAACACTTTTTCTGAACTGCTGTACGTTTACTGAAGAAGCAACGCACAACCGCCGCTTTTATGTTGAGGTAGGTACGGATTATTACAAGGTTATTGAGCACAATAACATGGCAATGACTTCTCCTTGCAGTGACTATTCATGCTTCTCAGTCAACAAATACAACAGTCATAAGATTCTCATTAAGTGATTGCTGCAGATTTTTGTAATAATGCTGACAGTGCCACTGGAACTGGTGGAAAAAGAACGCTGCAAAAAAGAGATTACGACCACATAGCTGAACATCAAGAGGGCGAGGATTTAATGATTCAACTAAACAAGGTTGAGCAAGTTCACCATATGGACAACAATAGAATAAAGATAAGGTGAAGGAGAGCAGTTCACCACGTAGACAATGATAGGAATAAAGACAGAGTGAATGATTTTAGAGATTAAGATGAGTTTGACAAAGGCAAGACTGATGTGAGCTTCATCGACATCGATGAAACAAGTAAGAGAAAAGCAGATAAGGATCAAAGGGAAGAAAGTTAGGAGTATTACTAAAAGGCAGATAATAAGGGAAGATGAATAACAGGGCAAGAAAATGGCAAAACACGAAAAGTGAAGGACTAAGCACACACGAATAGGGAAGACAAAAGTAGGAAAGGCACCAGATTAGGACAAAAACTAACAGTGCAAGCCAAATTCGGATTCTATGAGAAGACAAAAGTAAAAAAACAGGCAACATAAGACGAGATGCTACCGAGAAGTAAGGAATCTACAGCTGTGTTAGTAGGCTACCGAGAAGTTCAGCAGCACACAGAGGCTGGGGAGGTAGCACCTGAGCAGCATGGTGATGGTGTTGGTGGCGAGGCTGAGCGACTTGACAGCGAGGGCCACGGGCTCCTCCTTCTCCTGCGCCTCGTGCAGCAGCTCCTCGATCTCCCGCCAGTCCAGCTGGTGCGCCAGCGCTGCCCGCATCTGGCAGATGGCAGCCTCTACCAGCTCCTGGTTCAGCTCTGGAGGACCATTAACAAATTAATCACCTCCTTGGTTCAGCTCTGGGGAACCATCATAGAATTAATTACATCAGTTCAGCTCTGAGGGACCATTTCTGAATTAATGGCCACCTCGATTCAGCTCTGAGGAACCATTTTCGAATTAATTATTTCATCAAATTTTTCCAGGCACCAGCAAAACCAGGCTTTTCTAAGTGAACTGCTGTTCTTTTCTTGTGCTTTGTGGTAGAGGAAGATCTGGAAAACATCGTTGAGTTGGTGTTTTAAATGAATGGAAAAACTTGAAAAATACAAATTGTGAACATGAATAGGAATTCGAAAAGACGAATTATGAACAAGAATGGAAGGTCAATCCCGCACGCCGCCGTACCGATGAGCTGCCCCCGCTGGGTGTCGAGGTCCTGCAGCTGCTGTAGAGCGTGCACGCGACTCGTGTGGTCGGACCGCACATTCTCCAGCTTCTTAAGCGCCTCCTTCTCCTGCTGCACGGCCCTCGACTGCAGCTTCTGCGACTCCACTTGCTGGAAGAACTCGTCAACCGCTGCCCAAGATCAAAGAAGAAGTCGGGTTAGATGAGTTTAGTTAGTAACAACAATAAAAGGGTTCCAAAGATAATATAGAGGGTGAGCAGATGGATGAGTTAGAGTTTCTGTAACCACAATAAAAGGGTTCCAATGAGAGGATAGAGGATCAAGTTTGAGTTTCCATGCCCAAAAAAACAAGCAGCAAGATCGGCGAAACAAACAGCAAGATCGGCAAAACAAACAGCAAGACCAGCAAAACAAGCATCAGCAGCGCTACCACACCTTTGTTGAAGGACTCAAATGCAAGATTGGCCTTGTCTCGATGCTGAGCGAAGAGCATCGGCAGAAATTCCTCATGTATGAGCACCGTCTCTGAGGTGTCGTCATGCAGGTCGGTGCGTCTCTTCTCCGATCGCTGAACAATGAAGCCCTGGACACACAGACAGGCGTCATCAAATTACACGAGCATTTACAAAATCGTTCTCTGTGAAACATCTCAGAGTGAGACTCTAATAACACACTCCCAAAATTTTTTTTATTTACAGTTATGAGTAATTCGTGAACATGTACAAAATCTATCTCTGCAAAACATCTTAAACTCTAACATACTCCCAAAATGTTTTAATTATTTTTTAGATAACAGAGATGTGAGAAGCTGACTTGAAGTACTGTATTATATGCACCAAACGAAAACTTGTAACTATGATGAGACCACAATATTCTTCAGGTTTATTAAAATCACGAGGTAGAAATATCTGAGATTTTCATGCAGTGAAACGCAAGTGTATTCCTATGGAAGAATTGCAACGAACACAAACATATTGTAAGCTTTTTCCTCTGAATAAAGCCCAAGGCAACTTTTAGAATATAAATGTGTGTGTGAGTATAACATAATATAGGCACTACCTAATGTTTTATCTCAGGAACATCCAAGAAGCAAGAGGCCAAATTCATAAAAGGATCTTTTCCAGATAGGCCCCGCCACTCATGCAACACATAAGTTCACCGACTTGTAACTTTCAAAATAATGCACCTATCAACTCCAAATTACTCTCAAACGAAATCATAAAACATTCTTTCGTTTGAGAGTAACTCAAGTGTTGTATTAGTGGCGGGGCTTATCTGAAAAATATCCAAATAAAATAGGATGTCTAGACTGAATCCATAATTTACAAGAAATATAATAAGCTGAGAAATGCAGCAGGGGAGATCGTCTCTCTCAGTACTGTGGCAAAATCCCGTTCATGGCCCTGCCTTTAATGCAAACCAACACAAAAGGTGAAAAACATACATAAAAACCGGCCGGCACTACTACAGAGTGAGGTCTACCGCCATATATGGCCTACCCAGGTGCAGTTTGAGGTGTACAAATTAAGTGTTTATAGCTAAATTATTTGTAAGGAAGTAAGTAACATCCGTTAGTAACCTAACCTCACGCTACAGTTCCAGCTAGAGGTAGATATGTTATAGTGTGGTAGACTTCATACTATGGCAGCACGAACCTGCCTCTCACAGTGTTTATAGAAAAACACCCATAAAAACTCCCTACTGCAGTGTTTACAGCCATTTCCTTTGTTTTTTTCAATGGCAACTTCAACTGCTAACAGAGCATGAAAAACTCTCTTTCACCATATTATACGCATTTCCTTTGTTGTTTTCAATGGCAACTTCAACTGCTAGCAAAGCATAAAAAACTCCCTTTCACCATGTTATGGGCATTTCCTTTGTTGTTTTTAATGAAAACTACAACTGCTAACAGAGAATAAAAAACTCCCTTTCACCATGCTTATAGGCATTTCCTTAGTTTTCAATTGCAACTTCAACTGCTAGTAGAGCTTGTTGCACCTGAGGCTGGAGGGGAGAAAGCATGTGCTGCTGTGCCCGTGCAGCAGCTTCACACAGCAGCTGCAGCTGAGCAGTGTTGCCTCGTACCGCTGCCACCGTCACGCCTGTCAGTCCTGCCTCAGTCAGCTCGTGTTCCAGCACTCCGCCGCCACAGTCTGCAACACTTCACTGGTTATTCTCTTCAACACGTTGACTGCGAAGGGTTAAATTGAAGTTCAGTTTTCAACTTAAATTTACATTCAATAGTTGTTAAAAATTTTATAAATACCAAGCATTAACTGGGTCTGTTAAATTCCATTAATTTTAAAAGAATGTTGAAATTTTTTCCAACGACCCATTGATGGGTCGTTCCCTGGCAGGAAAAACTTGAGCACAACCCACCATTGGGACATTTTGCAGTCAACGTATTAGACCATACGTATGCATCATTTCAGCGGAAGTTGATGTTACTATTGAGGATTTTATATGATTATTTATATAATGATCATGTTATCATTTGTTACTATTGAGCATTTTACAGGATATTTGATAAGGACAGCAGAGGTAAAGTCACATTCATATCAGTGACAGAGGACCGAGTGAGCTGAGCTACACAATTTGTTGCTTGGTGTCGTGTTGTGTCAGTCTTTTACCTAATTTTTACACACTCTGCTCTACTTTTTTGAAACAGGACACTATCTTCACTTAAGCCAAATTGAATAGTGTTGCTGAGCAGCCCATGCTGTTACTTCAGAAGGGTCAAAATTAAAATTTTAGACTACAAATACTCTACCTCAAGAATTACTCATCAAATAAGGACTTTTAAGCTATCTACAAATATCCCAAACCCTAGTGAGATAAGTCATGCTGCTATTTCTCGAAAATTCAAAATATGTGATATAACAATACATGATACACATTACATGTAAATTGCATCATGAACCCTCATGCACACACAGAATAATTTACATTAGTGTTGGTAAAATTCATTAAACTACGCTTATACATTATAAGAATTTATCTCACCCAACAAAGGATTGAGCACCTTCTTGATGTTTAGTGAGGGCTTAGCTTTCTCCAGAGCTTCTGTAATTTGTTCCACAGAAGGAGGCTCCCGTACAGTTCGGAAGCTGTTGATGGGATAAACCTCATGTGCTGCAAACCTGCAAATAATTAAATAATTATTTTAGATGCAAAACAAGCACTTGTTTGTCAATCAGAAAAAGGTTAGACATTCCTTCATAACAATGAACTGAATTAATCTAATGCAACATATTTTACAAGCATAAAACACTCCATATCAGTAAAATCAATTCAATTTACAGCCACATTATTCTTCATACCGGTTCACACAATATATCAAGGGTAACTTCTTGAAATATAGATGAAAATTTACACCAAGCATTTATAAAGACACTACATACTACAAATGAAGTCTTTACTTTAAAACATCTGTAAAAATTGATTCTTCTATGAAGAACATTTGTATTGGTAAACTTGATTATTATGATACACACATACATATACTAGGCTTCTCTGCCCTATAGGAGGGTAGCCGACAGCATGCCACAATCATAACTCTTAGATTATTATGATGGCAATGGTTAAAAAACTATTTTGATGAACTACATGGAGCATAAATAAAACTCTTCTTTGATGTATTAATTCACAAGCCTGGTACCTGGTATCTTCCCCATCTTTTCTTGGCCTGAGAATGATGAGTATGGTATAGTTGGAATCAGTTAGGGTGATGTTGCCACGGTCATAGAGCTCAATGATGAGGTGATGCTCAGCAGGACCACTGCCGAATGTGAGCTGCACCACTCGATCTGCTCCCAGCTGCTCGACTCTCTCGAGACGCTTGTTGCGCAGGTGTTTCCGCAACTGCACGACAGTGTCATTTATCAGTAATAGAACATAAGCTAACTTACTGCTCATCAAAATATTGATATATTATGTGTATCAAGACTAAAAAACAGTAAAGTAAATCATCCTGGATATTTTCTGTTTTATTGGCTTCATGAAAAATGGTATTACACTTCACAAATTTGAATGAAAATTTACTCATTTAAATTGCAAATTTTTTACATCTATATAATAAAAAAACCATACTGCTCATAATGTAACTATGATGAGAACGATATACTATACTATGATAAACAACATACTATATATTATGATAAACAACATACTATATACTATGATAAATGACATACTATATACTATGATAAACGATACTTATAATGCACAATGCCATTTAGATATCGCATTTGTTCACAACAATACTTTTACCAGGCTTTCTAAAATTTTTTTAATAGGAAAAAATTATACCTAAAATGATCTTGTAAAATTAACTCAACATTAGTGTATAAAACAACAATTTAGCTTAGATGAAATTCTTTCTAAAAATTAAGAAACGAGTGGCATGAAAAAGTATTATAAAAAAACACTCAGCTTAATATCCCAAAGTTAAATACTTCAAAGCTAACGATATACTTTTACCTCAAATTACAAACACACTTGAAATATCAGAACATACAAATAGGTACCTTATCAATTTTTGGTCAAAATTTATTTTAGGCCTTTCGCGGAGATTAAAAATTCCGTTCCAAAGAATCACTTAAGGAACCCATTTAAAAACGTTTTACACGAATGACATTCTGCTCGCTGATGCATTATTTTTGAGTTATTCAACTTTTAAGTTATAAGAACGTCAAATATAAAAGTGAAGGATTGGACACGTATACATGCTGTTAGTTCAATAAACTAACCTAAAATGAAATAAATAAACCAAAAAGCTGACCTTAACTTACCCAAACCAAAGCTGTTATTTTGCGCCAAGAAGTGGGCGTGTCCCGCCAGAAAAGGGGGCGTGACCCGACAATGCGGCGACTAAGAAACCGACCATATAATGTTATTCCTAGCTGAACGTGATTATTGTTTCATCTCAAAAATAACGCATCAGCAAGCAGAATGTCATTCATGTAAAACGTTTTTAAATGTGTTCCTTTAGTGATTCTTTGGAACGAAATTTACAATTTCCGTGAAAGGCCTAAAATCAATATTGACAATCAATATCATAAAAAAATTTATGCTAAACCATCAACTAGCTCAGTTAAAATGAATGAGAGAATTAGAAGAATACCAACTATACAGCTTATATAATGATAAAAAAAATTCTCACCGTCCATGAGAAGTTATTTATTCTAGATTTGAACAGATTAGATATCCACAATTCAAAACAATTATAAAAATGTTCAATGTGAAGACCCCCAACAGAGCCAAAATCTTGAAGTCATGTCACTTTTTTGAGACAGAAGTGGCTGCCTCACCTTCATGGAGAAGCCAGATGGAGCGGGGCTCTTGGGCCACTCATAGTGTGTTGTGTGAAGGCGTGATGCTGACTCAATGAGGAGTACAGCTTTGTGGTCAGGCTTGTGCAGCTTAATGAGGTACGTCTTGTGGTCGACATCATAAATTTGGTTGACACGAAGTCCAACAATGCTGTGGAAATGACAGCATTTGTTAATACAAATGGATAATACCTACAATAATGGAAAGTAAGAGTTAAATTTAGACAAATATAATTAAGTTCACAGAGATAGAGCAGTTTGAATCAATGACAAAAATAATTAATGACAGATTTATGGTCTTTGAAATTTTTGAAGCATATTAGATCTTACTTTACTTTTTTGGTTTATCTTCAATGATTTGTTTGAATTAAACTGAACCCCGTATTAGAATCAAACAAAAAGCATCAATAAAGCATTATGCATCACTTGATTTTAAAATATTTCTACAATAAAAAATTTAATATACAGTCCATACAAAAGGATAAATACATTTAATAAGCCACATGAAATTATAATTTATAAATATTTGATTAAACGACACTTGTTTAAGATGGCCGAACTAAATATTTTACGGCACATAACTCAAGAACAGGCTATGTGTACAGCTCTCATGAATTGAATGACCATAATTTAAATTCAATAAAATAACCTTTATATACAACTAAAAATTCCTAATTTACCTTTTCTTTAGCTCAGAAACAGTTGCTTTTATGTCAAACGAAGTGAAAGTAAGTTTCATTCTGCTTGTAGAAGTTACTCAAGTACTCGGAAACAAAAAAATCTACTCCTACAAGAAATTTAGGTACGCAGATTTAAATTTGTAACCGTAAATTATTTTCTAATCTGAAAAACGCAATGCTAGTGTATCCGCTTGGCCAAGGTCTAAGAGAGCTTTAAAGTTGAGTGTTTATCTTATTGAAATCTGAATCTAAGTCGTGGAGTGCATGGTCTGGATTTCTTCATTATAGCACATGGTCCGCAATGTTGGAAAAGGGCGAAAAAAGTTGTGCAGAGTCATTTATGCTCCATCAAGTTGTTGAAAAGGTTTTTTTTAGTGATATAGATACGTATTGCCTTCATCATTGATTTCTCTAATGCCGAATTATCAATGAGGTAATCAAGAATAATCAAAATGTAATGACTGATCGTTTCGGTTACACCTGTCCCCAAAACTAAAATCTGGATGGGAACAGGTATGGTGGATTTCTCTCATTTCCCGTGTGAAAGAAACTCTAAAATTCGATACTCCGAGCGAGATACCAAACTCGGGAATCCTTGCAATGAGAAAAAGAGTTTATAAACACTAATTCAATTTGACTCTCCAGAACTGTGAAACTAGAAATTGTCACCACATTAGTTCTAGACAAAAAGTATATTATTGCATCATTCAGCCTAAAGCTAAAGATCAATGGAGATGTGAAGTTAATCATTGATGTAAATGGTTATACAAAATTAGAAAAATGTATTTTCTTAAAGTTTCTATTCAGATTTAACATTTTTAGTGCGTCTATAATGCAAATCAACTGTCAGGCCACAGAAAGCCAAAGCTTACTGAAATGCTGTGAATTATAAAGTGTAGCTGGCCTCGGCATACAGTATCAGAAATTAAATGCATCATCCAGAGTTTCATGGAGACATCACTCGCTTTTTTTTTGCAATGGCATTTATTTACAACTAGTGTGCACGGCCCGCCAAAAATGACGGGATTCAATACCTTTCTTAAACAAACTTTCCACACGTGTATGACTAACAAATATATCCATCCAATCAGTAAAATTATATCCATCCTAACATCACCCGTGATAAAACATCACTCGCTTTTTTTTGCAATGGCATTTAGTTACAATTGTAATAGTTTTTAGCAGTAGCGCAGCCAGGAAGGAGGGGCACGAAGGCTCCGAAATGTTGAGCTGGGGGCCAGCTCCAGTCGCCGTTTTAAGTAAAAGAATAATGAGATTGTTAATAATTAATATCTGCTGGCGTAGTCAGAAAAAAGAAAATTAGTGTCATGTAGTACTAACCAGAAGTGTTTGCAACGCGAATGGAGTACTTTTGTAAAATTGACTACCTAAATAACGCTGTCATAATACAAGTATACTCTCGAGCGTCAGACACGAGAAGTTGTCACACGCTGCTAAGAAAACATGCGACACGAATAAAACCTTTAAACCAACATTTGCGATGTGAAATCCGGATCTCAATGCTAATTTTGGTAGATGGACTTGCACCCTGAAAATAATTACACAAAAAAGTAAATTTCCAATAGAGTTCATACAAAAATCAGCCTTGGTTTTCAATGATTCAACGTTAAGATCCTTAGTTAGTAGAAGTACATGGGTACCATGACAGCCCATGTTTGGAAATAAACTGTTTTTCTTTTCCTTCTTTATTCTTTCTTTTGTCAATGTTTATACCAAAGTTTGAGAAAAATCATGGAAATGTATTTCTATGGTCAAGTTTTCTTAGTTATATAAAGGCTATATCAAACATATGTCACGGTTACCAAAGTATTCACGTGATCACGACGATCGAAATTAATCATCCAAATTCATTTAGTAATCAATAAAAAAACTGTGTAATCATATCCAGATAGTTTGTCTCCGTGGAGACTGGTGGCAGCAGGTAGCAAATATCTTATTGAAATGATTCTTAAAAGAAAGCAATTTGGATCGTGTTCAACATAAAATACAACACGCGATGCAGCAACCTAAAATGAACCCTTACGACTGTCTGAGCGAAAAAAAAATTAGGCAGGTGTGACAAAATGAGCTTTAGAAATCACGAAGGCCCTTAATTATATGGATTCCCTCGAAATTCAGTAGCAGAATTTGAGCGGCTTCAATTGTAATATAAGGAGAATTGGTTTTAAAATTTTATATTGACACTGTGCACATATGTCCAAAAAAATTAATTCGATAAGAAAATTGAGTCTCAAAATACTATGACAACTATGCTAAGAAGCGACGAATAGATAATCAGTACTATAATAAGAGCTGCGTTCGTCTGTCTGTCCGTCACACCCACTAGCAGAGAGTGAGAGATGAGCGTAGCTACGATTCAAGCCTCAACTCCACAATTTTCTTCGATGCATTAATCCATCAGATTCGGAGTCGGAATGAATTTTACGTGTATTGTTAGGAGATAGGAACGTGTGTCATGTGATTTGTCGAACGTTATTATACATTTTTGACGGGCCGTGTACACTTGGCCTCATCAACTCTTGAAAAAGTGAATTTTTTTATTTCTTGCGGCCTATATATCATTCCTCTTTTATATTTCAAAAAAGGGTAAAAATTTTTAAATCTACTCAAAAATTTTCAAGCGGGTGAACTTGTATACATAAAACCTTCATAAGCAACTGAATTGGTCGTTACCAACATATCACAACTTTTGATAAATTTGACGAATACACAGTAAGCCCACTCCAATAAAAGGATTTTGGTGCATCTTTTTTTGGTAAATAAGATGTCAAAATTCATTTTAAATCAAACATAGGAAATGCTTACTTGTCTAGAGACCACTATGCTATTAAAATTGTTCCATGACACAAATGTTTTTTCTGTTTTTTAACGTAAAAGAAAGGTAAAGGAGGAACATGCAAGCTTAATGAATAGATAAGCTACCTCTATAACCTTTTGTCTTCTCTTTCTTCATTTTCCACCATCATCAGAGAAGCTGCACACACCTCAGTTAAAATGGCTCAGGTGCTGAAGTGGTATCGATTAAGAGGTTTCCTCTTCAAATTATTGACGCAGGTTCGTATTTAAACAAAGTATTGACGCAGCTTTGTCGGGGATCTCGGATACTTTGTCTATTAGTACACCTCGTAAGGTTTGTCTATTAGAACCCCTCGTATAATTTGTTTATTAGTACACCTCGTACGGTGTGTTTATCAGTTGTCCACGTATGGTGTGTCTATTAGGACTCCTCATATGGTACGTTTGTCTAAGGACGTCTTATATTAAGAAATGTTTAAAAATCAATATGCTGGCATGTATCTCATGGGTCAAATTTTTTAGAAGTTAACGTTTATTTTTCTTTCTTTTTTCTTCCAAATCAGTAACTGTTTTTGAGGCTGCGTACAAGAACAAACATCTACGCAAGACGGATTCGTCGTCTTAATTTTGTTTTCATTTTTTCCGTTGCGATCGGGATCGGGATCGGAAGATCGGAATCGCTTCAATTTTTTTCGGCGGCGAGATCAGAAGATCGTATTCGGAATTAGCTATTGACCGAGTAGAAGTTCGGGATCGGACTAATATTTTGAGGATCGATGTCCACCACTGGGTATTATGATACTCATCTGTGTGTGTTTCCTTTAAAAGCCCTTACTTTTAAGATGTTTTAGATATCAAAGATGAGTTTTTTGAATCATATATATTGGAAATTAAGTGTGTTTCTTTTTTCCTTTTTTTTTCTAAAAACGTGATCTCCTATTCAACAGGACACTGTGACCGGCTCTTTGGAAATGGTTAAGAGGGCACGCATTTCACGGGAAGATGTGCCTTTTCGAATTTCAGTCAAGTCAGCCCGGTCATTCTCCCTGATGGGAAAAGGAAAACTTAGCCGTAATTTCCCACTCCTCCAAGATGTTGGAAATGGGTTCAGGCTCGAATGGGGTAGCCGTCCAATATGCCGTCATTGTATTAGGCGTTTGAAAAACCAATGCACATTGTGTTATGTATCAGGCTTGGTTGGAATAAATATCCCTTCCATAAATTTACTTCAAGTGCTAACAATCGAGGTTTTTGAATATTTATAAGTGTTCGGAATAGGATCAAGTCAGTTATTTTAAAGGCTTGAGTTCTTTTATAGGTGCTTGGATCCAATTTTCCTTTGAAAGTCTTCTAAATTAAATCTCTTTGCCGCCTTCAATTTGCAAATTTCAAAATTTTCTGGCCAAAATCAGCATCTGAACGCTAGTGAATTAGCCTGAATATAATGAAATAGTGAAAAATAATGAATGCGAGTTATCTTCAGTAGAATTCAAGATTTTCATCTCCTCGTTATAGAAGCGGCTGAGGAACGCGTGTGCCCGGTGAATGTTTTATGAATGACACTGATAAATTTCCTTTGTAAGTTGCATTTAATGAATCGTATTTGAATGAATAAATGGTGTAATAATTTAAAAACATGGTTTTCATATTTCTGTGTTGTCACAATAATGAATGATGTTGCCGAGCATAATATGTTGAACTAGGAGATCTATCATTGTAAAGTCTTAATCGAGAATTAGAATGCCAGTACGGGCAGAACAAATATATCATTGATCATTTAATGCTTAGTATGTAAACCTGCACACATTTTATTGTTATCTACATTAGCCCAGTATGAGGGCTCAATTTTTTGATGTTTCAATATTAATGCATTACCTTTTATAAAGTGGCTACATAAGCTATTGTCAAGCTTTGAAGGGTTTGTTCGTTAATTCTTCATATCCGAAGGTTTATATTAGCTAGGATTTCTAAATTTTGCAAGAGACTAGGTTTTAACAAATTTAATCTAAAACCATAAAAAATATTTAAACTTGCTGATGAATTTGGGTGCAGCTCTCACGTTAAGAAAGATTTTTTTGACCTCTTGGGTGGTATTTCTTACATAATTTTTTTTAGAACATTTAATAGAAATGAAATTGACTTGAAATTTTCTCCTAGATTGTAAGAATTTCTGTGCTTTAATGTTGAGAATAAAGGAAATTACTTCATTCCAAGAAATGCGAGGTTAGGTTTGATCATGCTTGTTCAACTTAGCAGCAGTTTCTGCTTGAATTTTTTTTAATGTAGTGAATTTGAATATGTTCTCGTAATTTTCAATGACTGATAAAATTGAATACAAATATCTTGGTTACTCTGAGCAATAAAGATGAGAATTCTTATTATCCTGAAACTCAAATTTTAGAATATGTTCTGTTAGTATAGAAATTGTGCATAAAGAATGAATGCTATATGTACAGGTGGAATACTTGTAAGTAGGATAAAATGGTTTTGGTCAATATTGAATTTAATGTTGTGAATGATTTTAATAATTTCGTTGCCACATATGGGTAATATGGTAGATTTAAAGACGTTTTAAAAGAATGACATTGTGCTCACAAATGCTTAGTTTTTGAGATATAGCTTAAATAATGTTTGGGTGAGAATAGCATTAATGGCAGTTTTGATAAGGCTCTTGTGGTGTATGGTGGATACAAAACATGCGCTGTCATTTTGGCAGGGCAAAACCATCGGTGTCCGCATAGCTAAGTCAAGTTATTTTAGGTGTACTTCTGTTTGTTCAATTTTACGTACAAAGTTCCCATAACTTCAAAGTTAAGTATCTCAAAAACCAAGCATTTGCGAGCACAGTGTCATTTATGTCAATCGTCTTGAAATGTCTCCAATTGCCTTAATTCTATAATAAAATCATAAAAGTTGTTGACAACATAAATTCAATATTGACCATGGTTTTTAATGAAAGCTTAAGTTACTTTTCATGTAACTAACATATTTTTTAAATTAAATGAAAACTGGAATGCAGATAAATGGTTCATTTTTATAGCTACTCAAAAATGAATTAAATAACATAACTAATGTTCAGTTTTTTTCACTTCCTGTTTATAATTGAAAATTTTACTGAAATTAGCATGCCATCACTGGCTCAGTTTTTTGACTCCATCTAGGCTGTTATGTTGCCATCTGCAGTAGCATAGCCAAGGGGAGCCACAGGAGCCATTGCCCCCCCTTGCCTTTTTAAATAAAAGAATAAAAAGATAGCTTGTATTGAATGTCTCAAACTATTTTCTTTGAAATTTTTTCCCATGGTCGGAGTGTTTAAGATCACTAGTGTTATGAAATGTTTAGTTGTTTATATTGGTTTCCAAAAGTAAATTTAAAACCTATCATGAAGCCTTACTTATTTTAATTTAACTGCTGCACACTGCAGAATATTTGAATTGAAACAATTGTGGGGATTCTCAACAAATTTAGGTAAGGTTTGTTGCTAGTGCATAAATTTAGTGTTAGATTTTTTGTTGGTTTATTTTTGATGAAAATTTGCTTTGGGATCTGTACTGAAAGATGTTTCAGATAAATCTAAATGTATTAAAGAACAATGTTTGAAATTCTGTTTCCTTTAAAAGTTGGCAACACTGAAGTACATCAATTATGCTCATTTATGAAAGTAACGATTTATATTTAGTTTTTGCATAAACCTTATACTAAGGAGCAGTCAAAACGTTCAGCCATCTGTGGACTTTGTCATGCAGCCAGAGCCCAATCTTAACACTTTGACAGCGGCAACTAAATATTAAGTTCAACACCAAACTCAAATTTAGAGTCAATTGTAGGAAGCTATTTGGAAAATAGCAAGCATGAACTGGATTGTGCCTTCATTTAGCTTCAAGTATTTATGAAAATTGAGTTTGCGACTACTGGTTGGTCAGCAGCATTATGAAAATTACTTCCGTGTGCCACTGGTGGTGCGCGTTGCAGACAAAGTGTTAATTGCTGTATCCCTTTAATATCCTGGGCTGGCAGCTTGACGTTTGTTAATATTTTGATGAAACTGGCCTAAATTTTCAGACCCACCTACACACATAAAAAAATAATAAATTAGCAAACCTGACTCCTACTGGCCTCGAAAAATAAAGCTAATCCATCCATTTGAATATTGACACTGGCAAAGAACAGGCTTAACAGCCTAAACTGCTGTGCACTAAGTGGAAAGCATTTAATATGATGTAAGAAGTTTGTTTGGAGAGGTGCAAGATAGTTTTGAGCCGGGTGAAGACATATAGGTTGAGCATTAATGTTTTCTGGTAACATTTTCTTGGTTGATTGGGCTTGTATCGGTCACCATGGCCTCGGGATTGTCTCTTCAAGCACTGATGTTCAACCTACAATGGTCAGGGTCCTTAGAGGTTATATAAAGGACGTTGGTTAGGGGTCCTTAGCGGTTATATAAAGGACGTTGGTCAGGGGTCCTTGGAGATTACGGAAAGGACGTTGGTCAGGGCTCCTTGGAGATCACGGAAAGGACGTTGGTCAGGGCTCCTTGGAGATTACGGAAAGGACGTTGGTCAGGGGTCCTTGGAGACTACGGAAAGGACGTTGGTCAGGAGTCCTTGGAGACTACGGAAAGGACGTTGGTCAGGGGTCCTTGGAGACTATGGAAAGGACGT
>JACJUY010003974.1:10563-49792 GCA_014220935.1 Platorchestia sp. MABIK | reverse complement strand
GGAAAGGACGTTGGTCAGGGGTCCTTGGAGATTACGGAAAGGACGTTGGTCAGGGCTCCTTGGAGGTTACGGAGAGGACGTTGTTGGTCAGGTGTCATTGAAAGTAAAGTTTGGATGTGATGTTTTTTGTGTGAACCTTCGAACGAAGAGCCCAGGCACGGTACGCGGGGATAGATCACATCGCTCATTGGAAAGAACGACGTCACAAGTCGAAATTCTTGACTTTTCAGGAGAAGTGATTTTAACTTTGTAAACTTCTTTACGGAATTAGTTTTGATCGAAAAAAGGAAAACTTCTTTTCGGTCAATTTTGAAGGTACAGTAATGACGGATTTACCAAAATACATAGAACGAAATCGCAAATTTAACAGAAAGGACAAGTCAATTTTCCAAAATTTTGAGTTATGACGTTGTTCTTCCCAATGAGCGACATCAATTCCGGCGTCAAAAACTTGAAGACACGAAACGCGAACAATTCTTGTACAAAAGCAGAGTGCTATTTTCTAAACGTACTTCGTGACGTAATGGATAACATTCTTTCAAATTTACATCTGACAATTTTTATATACTGAACCAGTGTGGTCGGATAAGGGAGAATGTAAGTGCATGATTTCGGATCCTGAAAGCGTCCGGATGCTTTTTCATCAAAAATGTGACTATTGCTAAATTATGCATTGGAATTAATCCAAATTCATTTAATGCAGCAAAAGTTGAATTGATAATGGGGTAAATTTTCTTCTTGTAACGAAGTCAATTCATTGCTATTACTGTTTAAAATACTACGGTGCAGAAGTGTTCTCCATAGCAGAAGTGTCCTCCATAGCAAATGGTTGGATCTCACTTTTGCTAGGAAAACTCCATTGACATGGACACTGATGTGGAATATCTCGACTAACCTGAACTAATTATCTCTAACAACGATCTGTTGGAACACTAAGATTATGATAAGCTATGAATGTTATGACAGACGAAGAAGCCCTGTTTTTCGTCAATGTTGTTTTACTAGTTTTTCTGAGTGCAGTTAAGTAGACTTCCTGTGCTGTAATCTGGAACGTTTTTAAAGGCGTTGCGTGTAGAGAATGCCATTAGATTTCACTGGATATGAACTCTGGCTAATCCCCTTACCGGTTGTAAGTCGCGGCTTTTCTTCTTATCTCAACGGAGACATTGTGTTGAACCGATTGTTGTTTTCTCTCCAAAATATGCGTCTCGTATATCGCGAGCCAATCTATTTCTAATATTGCATCGGGGCCCCTCGGGGGGATACAACTATTGTGTCAATGGGAATTAGCGCTCGGGACCTCGGGTAGGCCTTCTTTTTGTTGATTTAGAACGTTTTTTTATTGTTCCGTTATGGACCATTTTTTTTTGTTCACTGCTGTCCTGTTTTTCAGCATTTACTGTTTTCTTCAACTTTCATCTTGCTTCATTAACTTCTTTCTCAGCCTACTGTTCCTATGAACCAATCGTCACAAAATCTGGTGGCACCACGGTAGCTCAGCGCATATTTTTGCGTTTAAGGTTGGAAACCCTCATGTGGAAATGCCGCGTCGTTCCAGGATTGCCAAATTTTTGTTCAAAATGATCGAAATTTAATTTTTTTTAAACTACACCGTTTTTGCCATGAAGGCCGTTCAGCATCTGATGTGTGAATACGTTAATAGGATTAATATGTTAATCTAAATGTTAATTATGTTCATCGTAACATACGTTGATATGTTACATTTTTCACTCATGGTTCCCTGAACAAAAACCCAGTCGAGTTGGCATGCGGGACCGAAGCTGGAGTATGACCGGGTGCTTTGCGTGAAGGAACGTGCTGTGTGGCTACTCTGAATGACATCTGGACTTGGTTTTAGTCGCGATAGATCAACAGGAACATATTGTAGAGCGAGCACCTTCTCATTTGTAGTTATGATGTTCCGAACAAGGCGTTTATTTGCAGGAATAATGTTCCAAACAAGACGTTTATTTGCTGGAATAATGTTCCAATCAAGACGTTTACTTGCAGGAATAATGTTCCAAACAAGACGTTTATTTGCAGGAATAATGTTCCAAACAAGACGTTTATTTGCAGGAATCATGTTCCAAAAAAGACGTTTATTTGCAGGAATAATGTTCCAAAAAAGACGTTTATTTGCAGGAATAATGTTCCAAACTAGACGTTTATTTGCAGGAATAATGTTCCAAACTAGACGTTTATTTGCAGGAATAATTTTCCAAACTAGACGTTTATTTGCAGGAATAATGTTCCATACAAGACGTTTATTTTTAGGAATAATGTACCAAACAAGAGGTTCATTTGTAGGAATAATGTACCAAACAAGACGTTTACTTCAAATTGGCCTCACCGTATCTTGGCTAGTCTGCCTCAATTACTGATCAAACCCTCCCATTTTTTGAGAGCATAATGGTATATTTTCAAATTAGATAGGTCAGACCAGTCTGTGTTTGCGCATCTAGGGAGCAGCCGGCATCTCTTATTCGATCTCCGACCGCTGTTGTTTACTGCCGGCGTGTTCCGCTTTGTTTTTGTCGTGTTGTTTCCTGCTGCTTTGGTTGGAAGCGCTCTGCTATTACTACAAGAAAATCCCATGTTTAATGCCCAAGTCAGAAAATGATTTTTAAATGGATGCCTTACAGTTACCTAGTAACAGCGATGTGCGCTATGGGTGGGAAATAATTTCGAGTGTTAAATTAATTATTAAAAAAACAATTAATAATCCGCGCTGGGGGATATTGTATTAATCTTTATTACAATCTTATTATTGTAGTTCGAGGGTTGGTGCGTTTCTAGATCGAATTCCTATTTCAATGACTAGATCATGTAAAGCTGAGAGTGCGAACCATTATAACATGCGTGACGGAAGGCTATCCGTTTTCTTTATTTTATGCCTTCACACGCGTTCACTTGTAATGAAAATGAATTAAATCATCGCTTGGGTAAACCCCTCAGGAGGTTGCAACCAATTGTTTTAGGGGAATAAGTGCGCCCAGGAGTGAAAAACGTGTGGTCCTGAGCTGAGTTAGACAAGTTTTATTTTGTTGTAACATGCCATTTTTTGTCGATCATTTTTTCGGTTCACTGCTGACTTGTTTTTGAGCACCTCTGACTTCAACATTCATATCTTTTCATTACTTCTTAATCGACGGTTTCCATGGCACTACCTTGTGCTTAGATTCCGCGTTCCTTTAACTCCATACTAACCGGTTCCTGTATGCTTCCTCCTTCGAAGATCTTTGTTGCGGTTAGGGAGGCTGAAGCTAAATTATAATCTGATCTAAATCTCATGCAGGCGCATTTTCAGGCCTATTTTGCTTATCTTCAGTATCTTCAGTTTTTTTTTCGCGTAAGCTCGCAGACAGGTTTGCTGCTGGTCTACCGTGCGTAGCTAGCGTGTATAAAAAGCAAGGGTGAGGTACCTGCCTGTTGAGTTGTGTACTGGTATTCATCCGTACAGTTCGTGCCTAGTACCGTGTACATTCTCCTCATTGACTGGTCATATAGCGTTAGTTTCTGTGTAGGCTGTTCTAATTCAACTGCTGGTGCAGTGCAGTACCTGACGTGTTTTGAGTTGGCTATTCCGCGCGTTCTTGAATTTTCGCGAGTTAATTCATTATTTATTATAATCATTTGGTTAAATTATTTAGTATCTGAATTATTTTCTGATTTTAAACGATTTTCTCATTTTTCATTCGTTTATTAATTTATTAAACTATTTTTCCGTCATTTAAGATGTTTTTTTTGGTGGTTGAAATTTTTTGAGTACTAAAGTAATTTTATTCGTTCTGTGAAAATCTTACACTTGACAACTAAAATACAAACTATATATAACAATTTGACTATTTTTAGCCAAATTTTTTTCCAGAATTAAACGAACCAGGTCTGTCTTTATTGACGTAAATTTTTTTCTATAAAGGTTTAGATGCAAGTAAGTTTTGTATTTTAAAATGTACTGCATAGGACGCTACTCCAAAATGGGGCCAAGACAAGACTCCGTGGGTTACAAAATAAAAGTATTTCTCGTGTTTTTTTTAACGTTGCGACTTGGATCTTTTTTTTTCGGTTCACTTCTGTCATTTTTTTCAGCACCTACTATTTTCTTCTTCAACTTTCATTTTAGCCCATGAACTTATTTCTCAACTTACTGTTTCCATGCCCTTTCTGCGTAGATAACGGTAGACCTCACGCTATAGTAGCTCCGTAGAATGTATGTCTGATGCGGTTGTTGACGCGTGCAGATTATGACGAATGAATGCAATTACAACAACATTGGGATGGAGAGCTCCACCAGCATACCCTCCATCACCGGCGGGGAGACGCGGACCAACCTCATCATCAACTACCTCCCCCAGACGCTCACCGACCAAGAATTCTACAAAATATTCATCGTTATCGGGCCCATTAAGAACTGCAGAATTATGAAGGACCTCAAGGTGAGATTGGGCTCCCTACAGTCGGGTATCGACCGCATTGCGTGTAAAGGTAACTACGTAAGTTGTGTTCTTATCTACGTTTTTTTGTAATTCATGGTCATTCCCTGAGCTAGCTAACCAAGATGCCTCATCCTTGAATAGTTCCGAGTGTGGAAACTTGCCTATAGACAATCTTTTTATTTTCTCTTGGTGTTGAACACTTTGCGTCTGTGCTGTTAGTGCTTATTTTGTGAGTTTTGTTTTTCAAAAATATTTTTTTTCATTATTTTTTATTGCTTTTGTTACACTACGAGTATTTCGAGTCATGAATTTGCTGCGTATGTTGTGAAACAGAACCTTTCCTTATATAACTGTCCGCGGATGTTCTTGAAGGTATTCATACTAAAATAACGTGGAATTTGTTTAGGTGTTTTTTTCCTTGAACCTTGTGTTCTAGGCTAGATAGTGGCTGTGCTACCCTATACTTACTTGCTTCAAGGTAGTATTTTATTTTTTGACGCTCTACTCGACTACAGGGGTGGCTTTACTTGCCTTTGAATGCGGTGTGTTATAATAAGCTTTATTATGCTAGTTTTCATAAGCCTTGTTGCCGATTTTCATACTTTCAGATGCTTCACTGCAGTTTGGTCTTCAAATTTTGGTTATTTACATAGGGATTTTAATGTTGGGCATTTAATCCAAGCCTTTCTTGCCTTCATACGCATAAATGCGAACTTAAGGCATAATACTTACTGTGTTTGAGGCTTGAAAATAATTCCTTCTTCGGCTTTCGGCCGAGTCGAGGTTTTAGCTATTCTCGTGTTCACTATTGCTTCTAATCAAAATCTCATCTCTTACATCATGATGTTTAGAAAAATATCTCCTGTTCAGAATGTTCATATACAGCAGTTCTTCTTCTTCGTTGGTTGTTGAATTTAAATAGATCTTATTTTTTCCCCATTCTTCTACTTCATTTGGGGCGACTTATAATTTGGACGAACTCGCGTTATACTCAGCCGTCCTATGTTAGTCCGTTTCTTCCACGGTGGTCGCGTCTGTCCTTCCTCTTAGTTGCTCGTTGGCAATCTCTTGAAGATATTCTGCTATCATAAAATGTTCGTACGAAGAACGAGAAGAAAGTGTTTCCTTTTTGCCCATCAGCTTGTAGTTGCGTAGCGGTGGCCGATAGGTAACAACGCGACGCTTTTTTTTCATTCGAATTTTTCTTGTTCTATTGAGGAAACTTTTTCCTTTCAGTTAATTTTTGTTTGAGAATGATTTTTATTAATTTATTGAGTGATTTGTTCAGTTGTCACAAATGTTTACCTGTTGTAATATTTTTTTTACATCTGAAGCTGACATAGATTGGAAGAACATGCCAGCAACTCGTTGTGTATGTATTTTGAGGCATGTATGGCTACGTATTTTTGGCAGTCATTTTAGGCAGAACTGAAAACAAGCCTCCTTGAAGGACAGGAGTGTTCAAACTAAGCTATTTCGTGTAAGACCTAAAGCAAAGCAGTGCGATTTTTGAACTGCAGTGTAGCGTTTTGGTTTTATTGTTTTTGTAGCATTTGTTTTGTTTCTTTTTGCATATTTGGTCTGCAGGCAGCCAGTCGACAGGACGGCTCCCAACCTAACCAGGTACGTAATATTCGGACAATTCTGGCATTATTTACTGTTGGTAGCCCCAAGTCTGCACCAGGCAAGGCTCCGTGCTTCTTATGCTCGCCAGTAAATTAATTTTTTTTTAATTTAATTTTTACGCACCGTCTTACGAAGTTTTAACACGCTCGCTGACTGAAAATTAATAAATTTTCGAATAATAAATTCGCTGCGGTTAACACAAGCTACACGTTCTATTATACTACACAGCCTATTAGGGAAGCGCATGCCGTGGATTAGTTAAAGTCTGGGAACCATAACTCGGAAGTATTAAAGCACGTCTTGCTATTTACTTGCCACCTGTTCAATTTTCTTCTCAGTATGACGAATAATTTGGTAGTGTTCTCTGGATGAATCGCTTTTATTGGAAAGAAAACCTTGAAACAAGTACAGTCAATCTTCACCTTACAAAATTAATTCGTTCCATGAGTGGTTTCGTAACGTGATTTTTTCGTAAGTAGAGTCACATTTTACATGTAAGAGGCATAATTCATTCCAAGGCCTTAATACTTTCCCCTAAACCTTTTAAAAATTGTAAAGGTATACCAATTTTGTATGAAATGTGTTGAGAGTAACAGTACCTCTGTCCCTTACGAGTGTTAAGCGGTCCATAGACGATCAATTGAATTGTCAATATCATTGACTCAATATATTAATCATTTTTTTTCCCACCAAGTCAATTGATAGACGGTCGTCAATCAAGCCCACAGACGATCAATTAAACTGTCAATATTCATCATTGTCAATTATATTGACAATAAAATTGATCGTCTATGGGCCGCTTTAGAACTCCGTGACGACCGAGGGTCGAAAGCGCACTAGAAGCATCATGGATATCATGAAGATGCAGCTTCCTCCTAGCCAATGGGAGGCCAGCTGGGCGTTGGGAGATAGCCAATGGGAGAGCAACTCTTATCGCGCCAATTTTCAAATAAAATACGGGATGCTACGCGTGTATTTACGTTTCGGGGGATTTGGGTGGCTGCGAAGCCGAGCGTGCATTATTTGAGTTTTTGAGATTTCGTGTTTCGTAACTTAAATTTTTTTCCTTACGTATTCAGAGATTGAAATCTTACGTAAATGTGCTTCGTAACTTCGATTATTCGTTAGTTGGGCTTTTCACAAGGTCAGGTATGACTGTAGAACTAAGAATGGCAGTTAAAAATAAATTATCCAAATATATTTATTTTAAATTCAAGCTTTCGAATGAAGCTCCTCTCATCTTCAGTTTCTGTGGCAGAATTATGGCGACGGCCACTCGAAATGGTTAACGAAGAAAATACTTGTTACAGACTGGAGTTTGGGTCTAGATTCGTGGAGTTTGCAAGGAATATACTTGTTGCAGACTGGCTACAGTTTTGGGTTTGGATTCGTGGAGTATCACAAGCCGGAGGATGCTGCGAAGGCCATCCTGCAGCTCAACAATCTGCCCGTGCAGCACAAGCGCATCAAAGTGTCCTACGCACGGCCGCCTGGAGAGGATATTAAGGAAACTAATCTCTACATTCAGAACA
Source organism: Platorchestia sp. MABIK (assembly GCA_014220935.1). Classification (NCBI taxonomy): domain Eukaryota; kingdom Metazoa; phylum Arthropoda; class Malacostraca; order Amphipoda; family Talitridae; genus Platorchestia; species Platorchestia sp. MABIK. The sequence goes on along the minus strand of JACJUY010003974.1, from coordinate 42,198 downwards.
TCCCAAGGTCAGTGTGTGTAGGCGGCATCTACTAATAACTGAATAAACATTGCCTTAATTTACCGTGTGTGTAGGGGGCATCTACTAACAACTGAATAAACATTGCCTTAATTTACCGTGTGTGTAGGGGGCATCTACTAACAACTGAATAAACATTGCCTTAATTTACCGTGTGTGTAGGGGGCATCTACTAACGACTGAATGAACATTGCCTTGATTTACCGTGTGTAGGGGGCATCTACTAACGATTGAATGAATGCATTGCTTTAAGTTATCAATTGTTCATTGCGTCCAACGAAGCCCCTTAGGGGATACAACTATTGTATTTGTGGGAATTAGCGCTCCCAGGGGAAAATTTGTGAGGGCCCGAGCTGAGATATAGGTAGGACTTCTTTTTTGTTGAAATGAAAGGTTTTTTGTTATGTGAAGGACCATCTTTTTCCAGTTCACTGCTGTCTTGTTTTTCAGCACCTCTGACTTTCTCCTTCAACTTTTATCTTGTTTCATAATCTTTTTTCTCAACTTACTGTTACTATGCACCTTCTGCATAGATTCCACGTTCCCTCATCTCCATTCTAAATGGTACTTTCCTCCTTCCTCTTTGGAACGCCTTTGTTGCGGTTAGGGAGGCTTAAACTAATAATCTAATAATCTGGAAGTTGTAAACCAGGATGTATAATAACATGGAATAATAACTGCTATCTTAAAATGTCTTTCATCTTAATTGTAAACTTTCTTGCTATGTAGGATATGCAGTCTTTCAGTCGTGGAATACACAACCAATATTTGTTCAGAGCGGTGCGGTAGACTCTTCTATTCTTGAATGTACTGTACCCTTAAGTGAGAATGTTCTAATTTCCAAGCCTAATTTTATCAATGTCTTTGGTTGCAGATCATATACTTTGGATCAACTGGAAGATTTGTTTACTCCTTATGGTCATATAGTTCAGAAGAACTTGTTAAAGGACAAAGTCACAGGTCTTCCTCGCGGAGTTGGATTTGTCAGGTGAGTGCTGAGTAACTATTGTGCTCTTAACAGAGTTGCGGCCGTCATGCTTCTCGTTTAGATGCAATTTTTTCCGCGCATTGAAATACGCGCGTGAAGTGGAACGGCAGCTTTGTGCAGTTGTTAGTGTATGCTGCGGTGGTTGTACAGAATTAAAATTACTATGTGTCCTTGCCTCTGCTCACTCCCAGGGGTAAAATGTGTAAGGGTCAAAGCTGAGAGTTAGGTAGGTTTTCTTTTTGTTGAAATAAAAAGTTTTTGCTAAGGATCTTCTTTTCGGTTCACTGCTGACCTGTTTTTCAGCACCTACTACTTTCTTCTTCGACTTTGATCTTGTTTTATGAACTTCTTTCTCAACTTAATGTTTCTAAGCCCTTTCTGCATAGATTTCGCGTTCCCTTAACTCCCTACTAAATGGTGCCTCCATCCTTCCTCTCTTTGAACAATTTAGTGGTGGTAAAGGAAGGCTAAACCCATAACTAATCTATAATCTATTTCACATCGGAAAGAGAAGAGACCATTCAGTGTGGACTAAGGGAACCGTGGAATCTAAGCACAAGGTGTGTTTAATTGCTTGCACAGTTAAACTTAACTGCGTGTTCGTTGAAGGTACGACAAGAAATCTGAAGCTGAGCTCGCAATCGCCCAGATGAACGGAGTCATTCCTGACGGCGGCAACGACCCTCTGGTTGTGAAGGTGGCAGAGGAGCACGGCAAGATGAAGGCGGCGTACTATGCTGGCTACCACGCCGGCCTACAGAATAACAGAGGTCCTTTTAGAGGTACCTTACTTTAATCTAAAACAGAAGTCCTTTTAGAGGTACCTAACTTTAATCTATAACAGAAGTCCTTTTAGAGGTACCTAACTTTAATCTATAACGGAAGTTCTTTTAGAGGTACCTAACTTTAATCTAAAACAGAAGTTCTTTTAGAGGTACCTAACTTTAATCTATAACAGAAGTCCTTTTAGAGATACCTAACTTTAATCTATAACGGAAGTTCTTTTAAGGTGCTAAACTTCTAACTTCTGTTTGGGGATACAACTATTAAATCGATGGAAATTAGCGCTCCCAAGGGGATTATGCGAGGTCCTGAGCTAAAAGTTAGGTAGGTCATCGTTTTGTTGAAATAAAATAGTTTTTTTTTGTTACGGACCATCTTATTTCGGTTCACTGCTGTCCTGTTTTTCAGCACCTACTATTTTCTTCTTCAACTTGTTTTCTTGTTCCATGAACTTCTTTCTTAGCTTACTGTTTCTATGCACCTTGTGCATAGACTCCTCGTTCCCTTAACTTCATACTAAATGGTGCCTTCCTCTCTTTGAACATCTTTGTCGTGGTAAAGGGAGGCTGAAACTTTCTTATAATCAATCAATCTAACTTCTTTCCTCTATTTGCATTTGTGACTTGAAATTCTCAAGTTCGTACCATCGGTTCACTTTGGGAAGTGTGAAAGAGCACAACTGAAGTGAGGGAACATGGATGTACTATGCCTGTACAGTGCATCCGTACCGCTGTTGAGATCTTGATGCATGTGTAAAATTCACGTGTGCACCATGTGCGTTCGCTCGTTCAGGACATTAAATGCGGCTGTATTCAATGCAATAAAAAATGCTCGGTCGCCCCTCCTAACGTGATAAGTATCAAATTCTTGTACTTCCATTATTCTCGGAAAAAAAATCCAGCCATTGGTAGCTATTACATTTCTTACGCCAAACGGTTCTTTTATTATATTCAATGCTTAAACCTTTAAACGTCAACATTCATTTACTCATCTTAGCGTTACAACAACCACCGTCATTAGACTGGCACTGGCATCAGGTTGTCACCGCGGTAGAAGAAACAAGGTAGGGTCAAACCAGTCCTTTTTTCGTCGACCTTGTGGCAATGCGATGAACCAATAGCAGCGCTCATATTGCATCTGGCAACACTGCTAGCCCCAAATTTGGCACCACTATTGGCCTAACGACATGTCGCAATGGGGACGTCATGAAGTTTGTTTGAAATTAAGCCGTTCTATTGGCTAGCCGAATTAGTCATTTTACTCAATAGAAATGACTACTTTGTTTCCTCTACCGGGGTGGTCACCGAGGTCAGGATGAAGGAGAAATCGCAGTGAACTGAGCACAAATCGAACAAAAATTACAATATATTAAGTCTTATTTAAAAGAGGACCAAACCGTTGTTTAGGACTTGAAGGGTTAATGCATTCACAATTTTTTTCAACACTTTGACTGCGACGTGACCCACTGAGGTTATTTTCACAACGCTGCTGACCGACCAACAGTAACAAACCCAATTTTCATAAATACTTCATGAAAACTAAATGAAGGCACGGTGTATTTAATGGTAGTTTTTTCACAAAATAATCTCGAATATAAACTTTGGGTTGAGTTGAATTTTGAACTTCAGTTTAGCCCACCGCAGTTAACGTGTTGAAACCCACTAACGCCATTGTATCTTTGTTTTCGGAACATCAGGTAGAGGGCGCGGTAACTTCAACAGTCGCGGAGGCATGGGTTACAACAGAGGAGGCTTCAATAACGCGGTAAGTACTCCAATATTAAGCTGTTCTTATTAATTGAACGTTCAAACCTTCGGGCCTCAGTTTTGGAGCTTGGCCCAGTCTGGCGCTCACGGCTGTTGGGACTTCGCTTCTGCATCGCGCCTTCGTGCGCAGTATTGTCTGCTTCCTGCCGGAAGCAGACCGTGAAAGTAACCCATATTTTTATGCGTATCTCGTGTTGTAAACGATATAAGCTTCGTAATTCTTTTTATTAAGGATTCATTTTTCGTCACACTTCCACTCTCTCGTCTTAATATGGCGCGAAGGTATTCGATAGGGTATATATGTTATCAGGAATTACGTGAATGTTATCAAAATTTGCGATGTGTTTGCATGGTTCATGCTGACGATTTCAGCGCGTAGAAGTTGCTAAAGAGATTTTATTTTCAGAGATACCCTAGAGATGTCATCACGCAGTTATGCTTCTATCCGCGTATGTTGATATTTTATTGCTTTTGGAAATTTAAATTTTTCGTTGAATGATTAACTTGCGCTTACAGGAGCGACCACGCAATGAAGTGCAATTGATGATTTTGAAAAAATCAATGGAGACTTCTAGTAGCGAGTCATTCGAGATCTCTGGGTTAGTTGCCGATTTGAAAATCTATTTTCGAGAATATTTTACGGTTTCTTTTCCTTTCACTCTCAAGTTGTTCTTGATTATTATCAAGATTTTATGATTATTTTGATGACAAGTATCGCCTTTTCATCACAAATTCTGAAATTTCCATTGTTATAGTGTTTTAGGTCCTCTAATTGCGTTCACAAAGGACAGCTATGTTGGGCTTCTCAACACTGGAAGCCTTGAATAAGAACGGTTTCTTTAAAGATGAGCTAGCTTGTTTGAAATGAGTTTGTATCTCCTAGTTCGTGTCCAAGGTGATTTTGAAACTCATGCATAGAAGCATCCAATCTAACAAACCTTTCATGAAAAAGCATATTGCCTCTGAGCTGAGCTCCCCCTCATCCCTCCCTCTCCTCCCCCCCCTCCCCAATCATTTTCTCCACCTCCCAGTCTACACTTCTCGACATTTATGCAATCATATTAACCTACGTTTTTATGCAAACGTATAACTTCCATTTTCTGTCGGTCCCTAAAGAGTAAATCACGTCTTTGTTTTCTTACCTTGCGTCCCATAGGCGCGACTGCCATATCGCCCGGACTCTCGGCACCAACGCGAGCTGGCCACATACCGGCGTATTTCTTTTTCTCATTAGATTAGAATATGTATTAGATCTTCATTCGAAACTTTCTTGACCATGCTTCCATTTCCAGGCAATAGTAACTCAGTTTTGAAGACTGATTGTGTAGCGGCTGAAAACGTCGATGGTGGCATGAGCTGCGTAACTAATGGCGTTTTATTTTTTTTTTGTTGAGCGGGTCGCTTAATCTATAACATTAGATCTTCATTCAAAACGTTCTTGACCATGCTTCCATTTCCAGATATTAGATGTTTTTGAAAACTGATTGTGCAGCAGCTGAAAACGTCGATGGTGGCGTGAGTTGGGTAACTAATGGCATTTTGATTGTGGCGCGTGGATTGATATCCAGGTATTAGTAACTCATCTTTGAATACTGATTGTGTAGCAGCTGAAAACGTCGATGGTGGCGTGAGTTGCGTAACTAATGGTGTTTTTATTGTGGCGGTGTGGGGTCGGCAGCATCACCCACTCCACCATCACCACCACCAACCGCAGCAGCAGCACTACCAGCAACACTGGTACTGAGGAGCGGCCAGGAGGGAGGGCCAGAGTAGGGCAGGGAACGGCTGTAGCAGGGGCGACTCTCTCGTTCATTACTTCACTCCTCCACATCCTCATCTTCATCATACTGACGACAGCAGCGCATTAGCTTCGATGATGTAGCATCGTCCTCATTTTTGCTACTTGGGATTTGTTTTCTCTATCTCGCGTCTCTCAATACAGGTAGGCTTTTTCTTTCTTTGTTAGCACATTTTGGTCATTTGAGGTAGCATCGTCCTCATTTTTGCTAATTAGGATTTATTTTCTCTATCTCGCGTCTCTCAACACAGGTAGGCTTTTTCTTTCTCTGTAAGCACATTTCGGGGAAGAACAGTCATGTTATCGTATCATCTCAAAGATTCCATCTTCCTGTTTGATAGCTTCTTCTGAGAAGACGTTTTTTATTGGTTTAAGTACGACCTTTCCTAGAGTGCTTGGGTTCTGCTCATGTTTGAACAAATATCACCTCTGGTCAATACCATTTGTGTTTTCTATTGTTGCAGCAAAATTTGCTCATTTTCTATGGGAAGTAGGTAGCGCGGTCATTCATTATAACTTCGTTCCTTCATCTTCGCCGTGTTAGCTAGGTTAGCATGAAGATGAAATAGTCTATTCCCGTCGATACCGTCCCCAACAGCCTACTGTTGGCGGAGGAGCCTGGCAGTGGCGCTGCTTGCTCGCTTGCTTTTGCTTCCCTGTTTTTAACACAAATATTCCATTGATCTCGCTAAGCTGCGGCATTTGTCAAGATCTTTAGTTCATTTCTGGACTGTCTAGGTGCAATTGCTCTGCTCGCTCTCCTCGAGTGTATCTCTTCTCCGTATGTCGTTTTTCTCCTTCTTGCGGCGGGCATTGTAATGGTAGTCATCTCCGCTTTTATGCAAAATATTATATTCTCATAGGAAATGGTCCTTGTTAAGAGCCAAGTTTGGGCATTTGTTTAGCTCGTGTGTCAGAATGAATTAATCGTTCGTAACGCGTAAGTCACACAGCTACGCTCTCCTACAAAGTACCATTCCTTCTGCCCATTTGGTCGTTCGTTTATGGTTCCTTCTCAACTGTTGTCGTACTGTTCACTCACTTCCCGGTGTGTCGAGTTGAGTGTGCCAGCTCATTTTTGTATTATATTTCCATTCATCTATGGGTTGTTGTTCATAAGTTTAGTTCGTTTCTAATCTTGCGCATTTCCGTCTGAATTCATCACTTATTCTTCTAGGTGCAGCAACAATTTTAAGTTGTGATTTTGTTCAATACTCTTCTTCCTAGTCACGCTGGCCCTGTTGCGGGGTTTCACTGCTAACTCTCATCAGGTCACTTCACCCTATTTTTGAAGAAGAGGTAGGCGAAATAGGCTTTCTGAAATTCACTGCTCTCATTGAGTCACTTTACCCTATTTTGGAAGACGAGATAGGCTGTCTGAAACTCTTAAAACTCTGCCCTCCCTCCTGCCTGACTGCTCCATACGACCGCGCTGCTGGTGGTATTGCTGCTACTACGGCGCGCCTGGCGAGGTAAGTGAGCTCGGCTCTCAGGTTATGTCATGTGTCTACTCTTAATTTTACTTTTACCGCAAACGTGAGGTCGGCCTTTTTGTTGGAATGCGTTTTGTTTTGTTAAGGGTCAGCTCTGCTCTCAGGTTATCTATCACGTTTCTACTCGTATTTTTACTCCCTTTCCGCTAATGTGAGGTCCCGAGCTGAGTGTTGGGTTGGTCTTTTTGTTGGAATGTGTTTTTGTTATGTAAAGGGCAGCTCTGCTCTCCGGTTATGTCACATTTCTATTCTTATTTTTACTCTCTTACCGTACCGCAAGTGTGAGGTCCTGAGCTGAGTGTTAGGTTGGCATTTTTGTTAGAATGTGTTTTGTTTTGTTGAGGGTCAACCCTGCTCTCAGGCTGTCTATCACATTTCTACTCCTATTTTTACTCTCCTATCGCGAATGTCAAGTCCCAAGCTGAGAGTTACAGTAGGTCGGTCGGCCTTTTTGTTGGAATGCGTTTTGTTATGGGTCAGCTCTGCTCTCAGGTTATCTCTATCACACTTTTTCTACGTTACACATCACATGCGAGGTCCCGAGCTGAGAGTAAGGTAGGTCTTTTTGTTGAAATGAACCGATTTTTTTTGTCAAGGACCATCTTTTTATCGTTTCACTGCGTTTTTGAGCTTCAGCATCCACTACTTTCTTCTTCAACTTTTATCTTGTTTCATAAACTTCTTTCTCAACTCACCGTTTCTACGCACATTGTGCATAGATTTAGCTTCCCCTGTAACTCCATACTTAATGGTTCCTTCTTCCTTTTTCTCTTTGGAACGCCTTTGTTGCGGTTAGGGAGGCTGAAACTAACATCTAATCTACTCAACACATCGCAAATTTAAGTATGTTGTATTTCTTCACCATGACTCGATTATTTAGCACCATTGTGCTCATTGAACTAAAGTTCTTTTTTTAAATAAAACCACCCTGGATTGAAAAAGGTTTAATTTAATACCTCGAAACTCTTGAGCATTATGCAGTGAAAGAATTGAACTTCAGAATATTTTACCAACAAGGCACTTTTCGAGGGAAGTAGTGCTTGCGTGCTCATTTTAAGGGAGGGACTTGTGTCGAGTTCTTTTTTTACATCATTTGGCGGTGAAGCTTCGTTCTCATCATGAGGTATCCAGTAGGCGAGGTTAGGGCGAGCTATGACTTTCATGCTCAACTTTTTCACGCACCTCATTGGGCGATCTCTTGCACGACTGTGAATGAAAAAAGGCTCGTTGTCTCAAATTTTACTCCCGGTTTGGGGTAACATGTCTATAAGCATTCTCTGTCCGTAGATCTTTAGCATAATCAGTAAAATGCTGTGCATTTTGAGCGGAGCTGAACTTATACTCCTGACAAATTGAGATTTTAATTGTGTGCTCGCAACGGACGCAAGTGCTTACTTTTTTCTTACACGAAATGCATGAATAGTGTTCGATAGTTGGTCTGCGTGTGTTGGTCATTGAATAGAGAGACACGGTGGACAAGGAAGGCTTTTTTGTACCTTCTCGGAAGCTAACTTGTTACAGGCTGAGTAAAAACGCTACCTGCTACCGAAAGATAATTATTGTTTCCAAGTTGAATATTCATGACTCGTATATTTGTACTGTAACTTTCAGTTTTTGAATTCTGGGGTCCCTTTCCCCACCTCCAAGTTCCTCTTTAAATCAAACCGGCGTATGCTTAGCCACAACAGTCTACTGGTAGCCGTTTCGATTTTGAAAATTCCTGTTTTTTTACAATACACTTGCGGAATTCGTTGTGGATATGGAGAGTAATATCTTCAAATTCGAAATACTTACGCTGGTCGTGGGCCAGTTCCCTGTGCATGATTATTCATTGCTACCTTCTTTCTTAAGCGAAACTTTCCCTTGAGCATTTGATAGGTAATAGTTTAGGGTTAGTGCAGTAAAGGACTCGTTACAGGGCTCTAATGTTGATTTTATCAGCACCCTTCAACATTTTTATTTAGGGTTAGTAGGTCCTGAGCTAAAAGTTAGGTAGGCCTTTTTTTGTTGAAATGGAAAATGTTTTCTGTTTCGATACGGATCATCTTCTTTCGGTTCGTTGCTGTCCTGTTTTTGAGCGCCTATTACTTTCTTCTTCAACTTTTATCTTGTTTCATGAATTTCTTTCTTAGCTAACTGTTTTATTTACCTTGTGCGTAGATACCGCGTTCCCTCAACTCCATACTAAATGGTGCCTTCATCCTTCCTCTTTGAATATCTTTGTTTTGGTAAAGGGAGGCTAAATCTTTCTTATAATCGATCGATTCGGGGTTAGTTAGGCTTGTTCATCCTATGCTATGAGGTGTTGGCGGCCCCAGCGGTAATACTGTTGGTTAACTCACTTGGCTCCTTCCAGTTTTATGGCCTTCTCGCTATCTATGGCTTCTTTTTCCTTTCTTTACAGCCTTTTTGTGGCTAGGGAGTCGTGAAGTGACTTCTCTAATGAAAATGATTTTAGTATCTTAGGCGAGAAATTCGCTTTTGTAATGTAATTTTGAGTAATTTCAAAACTTCTGCCATGAAGAAATATTTTTCATTTTGAGAAAATAATATTTTACTTGTGTATGATGCGTCACGTACCCATTTGCTCTCCTGTGACTATAACCGTGTTGGATCTACACACAACTGATGAATATACTTCCGTGAATTTTCTGTTCATTTTTTGTGATTCATTTTCATTATTCATTTTTGTGCCGGTTGTATATCTCTTTATCTGCACTTCGTCCACATTTTGAAGTGGTTTCCAAAAACCCTAAAATAGGGTTTAATTTGGTGGTCTTGCAACGTTGAAGTCTAGCCCTCTACATTACAATGTTTTTTTTTTGTGTTGTGCTAATGGACAGTTTTATCGCTCAACAATGTCCCCCGTGTATTGATCTTTCGTGTTTAATGACTTTATACACACCACCATAATTTTCTATAATTATTTTTATTTTTCTAATTTTTTTATTTCAATTACAGCAATATCTTGAAACCTGAGTTTACTGTATCATGTTTATGCTCATGTTTTTCTAACAGCTTAAGGATTCCCTGAAACAGTTTTTGACTATTGATATTTTCATCATTCTTTAATCTGAACGAGAACCATGAATTCTTCATTAAGAACGGTTTTTTATGTTTGTTTATTGTAATTGTTTATTATATTTGTTTCTCAACGGGTCTAGGTTTATGGTCACTGATGATTGTTCATGTTTATCATGATTTTTTATAACAATCGTGTTTATGATCCACATTGTTTTTTGATGTTTATTTATATTCTTCATACTTAAATGATTTTGTTTATTAATTATTGCGTCTGATGTAGTTCCCCATATTTGTATTTGATCTTCATCTCGAACTTGTTTACTACTAAAGTTTATTTTGGTTGTAGAACTTGGGAGCTCTTAGAATTTTTGTACCCATTTCATTGAATAATAATTATTCTTCATAAGGTGCGAATTGCCCGAGTTGGTACATAGCTTGCAATTCTGAGTACTCTGGATGCTTCAATATTCTGTTTCCATTTTGATGTCACTTCCTCTCGGCTCTATGGAGCAATAAAATTAAATTAGTCTCGTATATTTTTTTTTTAACGAAAAGACCATTAATGCTCAACTCGCCCTTTTTGAAAAGTATAGCAACTTGTAGTATGGTCTCATCTCAATTACACTTCCCTAATAATTCGTTCGAATACATTTATAATCCTTTGTGATAGCCTCTGATTGTTTTTTCAATGCCTCCATTATGTGCTGTATCCTACACCACTTATATCTTCATTATGCAATGCTCGTTATTGTCCGCACTTTTTACCGGCCTTGCTCATGTCCTCACGAAATTGAATTTTGTCGACGTTCTAGGTTTGAACTTAATATTGAACTTTTTATGAGGGAGTAAAGTGATGAGATTATGTGAAAAATAACTAGTAGCACTTACCACATGTGACCATTCCAATAGTACAAGCCCTGTAGCAGGACTCAACTTTATTTGGACACATGTCCTTTACACATTCATTCCAAATTTCAAAAATGCCGCGTGTTCGAGACCAACATAGTGTACCGAGCTTCTAGAAATTGATATATTGTATATCATTTACATATAAAAGATATATTGGTATATTTTTATCCAATATATATATATATATATATATATGAATGCATCTAACTTTTCTCAGCAAACATAACATGAACAATAGGTTTAATTTAGTTAAGATTGGCTCCTGCTAAGGGGCAAGCCTCCCCTCTCCAGGGAGATACTGCTAGGTTACTTCGGCTTTAGATAAGACTTCCGGGCTTCTCTTTTATGTGATCTCTTTGCTTCTTCCAGTTTTCATGCCTTCTTTGTTATGTCTTCTTCATCTTTTTCTTCTTTTCTGACTTATTTCTAAGCGCAAGGTATCCTGTGTAAAATTTCCCTTATGCGTAGATCCCCCTTTCCCATGGCCTATACTAATTGGTACGTTCCTTCGCTCTTTTGAGATCGCCTTTGTTGTGGTCAGGGCGTCTTAACTAATATTTTAACGAGAAAATTTTGGTAATGATAGTAATAAGACTATAAATGTGAGAAATGCCTACCAAAGCGAGCCCTAGAGTCTGGTTGTGAAAATGTGTCGATACAGAATTAGTTAAATTTTTCCTTGCTGCATTGTTCTAGTGAACTCGGACCTTTTTCTATGCTCAATATAAATGTCTCTTCAAGTTCTGTTCAAAGTTTAAACTATTTTCATTTCAACGCTTGATGAATGTTGAGAAAATCTGAACACTTCGCGTATAAGGGCTTTAATGATGGACTTGGTATTCATAGGGCTGATGTGAAACATTCTTATTTCATCACGTGCATTCAAGTGATGTTTTTTGCAGGGCAAGCTGACCCCGGAGCGTTCCAATAACCGCTTCAATCCCATGGCCAACCAATTTAGTCAAGGTTACGGATCTCAAGAGGCAACGATCAACGAAGGCGTCTTGAGCGCTTCAGCTGAGTATGCGGATGCACCGTACAATACCGGATCATACGGCGGTGGTGGTGCTTTCATTACAGGCACTGGTGCTTACACCGGCAGCAGGGGTGCTCATGGCCGAGGCGCGTATGGAAGAGGCCGTGGTGCGTACGGCTCGAGTGGAGAGGCGTTCTTCAGGGGCAATGGTCCGCGCTCCTGGGGCTTTAGAGGCCACACCGCATCTTAGTTGGTCTCACTTCGCTTAGCGTAGTGGCCAAGTTGCGCGTATTAAACTGGTCTCGGTCCTCGCATGTTCCCTGCAATATCTGCTGAGCGCCTGGCTGCTCGCAATCTGATTGTGAGCAGGGCGCTACTACCGTACTTTTGTCGTAGGTTTTGGAGGTTTTAGTGACGGTCCGTCGTAAAGGACTTGGGCTTACGATGACGCGCTGCTAGTGCACCAAGAAATATACTTAACTGAAAAATATGTAGCTGCACGAATTCAAGTTACACTACTGGTTTACGACGGTTACAAAATTCATTGAATAGAGTTACCTTATATGTTGCACTGCTCAGTTGTGTGAAACGTTTTCCTTACTCAACATCGTTGTTATGCAACATAAAACGGTCGGTTCATTGTTGGGTTTGGGCATGCTACGTTTTATTTGGATTTACTTTGCAGTGACCAATTAACTTGGTTTACTTTGCAGTAAGGTTTTTTTCCCCAACTCACATGTCACAAATCTTAGAGCGTATAGATTGTCTATTTTTATCAGTCGATCGACTGCCTCTCATGTTGTAATCTTTCTTGTGATAATTTTGTCGTCAATTGACTCGAAATATTTATTGATGCCTCCAACTTCTTATTTTTGACTGGCTGTGGGACAAATTTTAACTCAATCTGTTATAGTGCTACTCTCCCTTGTGTTGTAATTGTGGAGGTTCTCTGCTGAGGCGAGGTATGTGTTCAGTGTACTTGCTTTGCTGTACCAATAATGCTGCTGTACGTTCAGTGAACGCGAAGCCATAGACTGATGAGTCGCGCTCTTCCACTAAGCCGGCGTCTGTCGCAGCATTGATTGGCAATTCGAAATGTCAAGTGCGTGACCAGCGCCTATTGTACTTTGCTTCCGTTCACATGCATGTTTTGCCTCCAGTCAGAGACAGAATGCTACTCTAGTTAGTTGGACGCTTTTCAGGAGCAAAAGCAGTATCACGTTCTAGCATTCAATAAGAATTGTTGACTATTTCATCGTAGAAGCCCTAATTAAAAGTTGCGTTGTTGCTCAGCTGAGATGTATAAACGAGCCGAAGGCCGATTCTTGTTATGAAGTTCTGCAGCGGTTGAGAGATCTATGTGGACTCCCGGGTTGTCCTGGAAGCTTTGGTAGCTTATTGCATGCTGTGGTCATGTCAGTCATTCCCCTGAATTTCATTTATCATTTTCTTTTTCTCACGAACGACAGTTGATCCTGTCACTGCATTCATTTTAAGAATGTCGTTTTTTTTGTGCGTTTATTAATTTTAGTTTTTTCCTTGATTTAATGTTTTGATTGTAGTAATCAATTGACTAACCAAGAGTTATCCTTATTGTTCATGATATTGTAAGGTTGTTCTTTTCCTCGAGTTCATCAAAGTAGAGTAGTATGGCATTCTTAATGTTATGAATTATAAGCTTATTCATGTAACCCATTGTTCGGATGGCGGATGCAGTGAACATTTTCCCATTGCTTTGAAACCAAGCATGTTGTGAAGTGTTCACTGTTTCGTTCATTGAAAACTGGCTTGAAAACTTATTCATAATGGATTGAATAGTATTTTTCTTTTTCGTTTACGATGCATTAAGGAACAATGCATAGACTACCGCCAATATGGAGGCGATGAGTGTTTATTTGCTTCGCTTTTTTATCAAGTCAATGAGCAGCGGATTTTTTTTTCTTAACGGATTATCCCTGCGCAACTTGAGCCTGACTGTATTTGAACACAATAAAGTGACACCAAAGTGATGAAGTGGTTTTATTTTGAAGCCTCGTGGAGAAGACCCAACGAGGGATTGGGGTATTTGATTGCTTTTATTAAGCAGCAGAAATTTCAGAGAACATTTCTGCTCTTCACAGCTTCCCGACTCTGAGAAATGAAAGAATTTGACGGCCGAGCCTTGTGATTAACGCGAGTGTCGACGTTGTTAGCGGTAACTTCTTCAGCTGGGGGTAGTGCCGAGGGCCCGTGTTTTACAGAAGTTAATTTTAGCATGAATCTATGCGATTCCGTTTGTATTTAGTCAGTCCTTGCGTTATGGTTTGAGTTTGAAGCAACATCAGTTAGTTTTGACGGTCGTTAGGTAAAAAGGATATTACGGTTAGGTTTTGTTAGGATAGTTCAGGTAAAGATAAGTTAGTGTAAGAATTTGGTGGCTTCTTTATAGTGAGATTGGTCGTCAGAAAAAGTTAAGATCTAATATGTTAGGAAACGTACTGCCAGAAAATTGCTCTAAATTCTTTCGCACGACTAGTTCGCATAAATGGTTTGAGTGACCGCGAAATTATCGCAAATCGTGCCTGTATAATAATTGACCCTTTTTTTATTTTCTTAGGCAGAAGAAGCGTAATCAAAAAATGGATGGAAAGTCAGCGTCTGAAATTTTGTGAAGGCAGAAAGAGTCTGCCGTAAGCCAACTATAAATGGATTATGAAATTGACACAGCTTTCGAATTAGAGTATTTCAGTAGGATGGCGGCCTATCAATTGTATCAAAAAAGGGGATTTTGGTTAATGACGAAGAAGCTTAGTGACATCTGTGTATTTTATTTATTCGACAAAACATCGTAGGACATCCATGAAGTTCATCACATCGCTCTCGCAGCGCCTCTAATGGATCTACTCGACCTCATTGCTAGAATTCTACTTTCACTCGAAGTAATATTTTGATTGAAGTCACTAATTTTTTTTCAGGAAAAGTCTTCCAAATCAAGGAGTCTTATTCTTTTTTATACTCGTAAATGCAGTAAATTTTCTTGGAAGGAAAGCAACATCGCTAAGATTTGTTTTCCTAATCGAAGTTGACACATCTACTTGTACTCCTACGTACGTCGCGGAATAAAAAGCTACTTTGCAAGCTTCGCTAATCTGAGAAATGGTTTACCTTAACATTCTTTATAAGCATTCAGTAGTAGTTTTAAAGCGGATCTAGTATCCAACCCTGGTGTCCTGGAAGCCCTGACACGCTTCAACAGCAGAGGCCCTCACCGCGGCAGCAGATGTTCCTCTCGTACAGGACGAGGAAGTCGCACTGACACTCCCCTGCGAGCAACAAATAAATTCACACATATTTCAGGAACTTAAAATGAGGAAAATTCCAAGGAAATGAACCATATTTAACAGGAAAATGCAACACCTCTCATTATTATTTATAGGAAAATGTTTCGGAGTTGTGCTTCATCAGTTGAAAAAGTCCATATCATTGTCAGTGATCATTATAGATTACTTAAGAGAACAATGAAATTTATTATCAATGTCTTAAAGAGAATGGTGAAGTTCCACTGGTCCCTTTAACACGTTTTACTGACAATGATTTTTACTTTTTGAACTGATGATGGAGCTAAACTGAAAAGTTTTCCTACTATATTTAATTAATTTCCTCTTCCGTTCCTCATAAATTCACGCGGTAATGGAAATTTACGAAGAGAATTTTGATCGCGTCACTTAAGACCTTTTTTCACTAACTTCCTGTTGTACTGTTATTTTACAATTATTGTTGGTACGAAGCTCAACGAATAGGCTAAAAAAAATTACAATTTGCTCCAACTGACAATTCGAAACCGAGTTTCACTCCTGAGCTTTCCTGAGGGGATTTAGACTTAGCAGCGCCATCAAGGGCTAGTTTCCGTGTTAGCTGGTGGTCAAGAAACATCACTGCGCATTTTTCAAACCAAAATATAAAATATTGAATGGAACTTTCAATGATTAAAACCATTGCGCTAAAATTAAAATAAAATGGGCAAAATTACAACGAACCTCAAATTTAGAAAACAACAGCAGAATAGCGAACCCTTCCTGAATGGTAAATCTAGAGAGAAAGAAAAAACTTGCTGGAACGTGAAAATCGTGTTCACAGGACTGTAGGTAACACATTTATTGACTAAATTTACGACGATAGGCAGTGTAGTACTACGTCTTGTTCGTTTAGAACTTATCAGAAACAATAGTCAATACATCTTAAAAGCCAGGTTTATTAGAGTATTTCATTCGTTTAATCCCCCTTAACATAAAATGGATTCCCAAGAGAGGGAAAGGGAAGGCCCCATTTAGTATGAAATTAAAGGAACAGAGGGAGGAATCTATTCAAGTGTGTCTCCGAACAGAATTCCCGGTGCTTAGAAACAACACAATCGAAAGGAGCTGACGAACAAGATAAAAGTTGAAGAAGCAAGTGATAGGGGCTAAAAAGCAAGACAGCAGTGAACCGGAAAAAACATGGTCAGTGAAAAAATCATATCTGTGAAAAAATGTCTACCTGACCCTCAGTTCGGAGCCTAAAATCTTTCTCTCGAACATGAAAAACAAGAATCCAGACACCAATTGGAAATAAATTTTAGGTCATCCGCCTTCAAGCGACGTTGGTTACAGCGCACACGATTGAGTCACGTGGGACACAACTCGCTGTAGCTCTACTGTACGTTACTTACTTGAGAAGATCTTAAAAGAGTTTAAATTTAAACTATCAAATAATTTCTTTGAATTATTAATTTCTTTACCAAATAACTCACCGTATCCGAGGCTCGTCGACCTGCGGCCGCCGAGTCCCTCGTCACAACCGCCGAAGGCGCAGGGACTCTGGCGCCGGCGCCCACCCAGAGCCCCCGCTCCCACCCGCACCCACGAGCGCAGCGCCCCGGCGTTCAGGCCGCCGTGGAAGCTCTTTTTAGAGAGCATTTCGGGGGCCGCGACGTCCGTATCTTGGCTACCAGGCATCATGTAAAGCTCCTCAAACGAGCGGCGAGATCGATGATGGCCGGAGGAGTCTTGCAACAAGGCTGCGGAAAATGGATTTCCGCCGACGCCTTGCGTTGCTTTTGATTCGAAAGCCACTAACGTCAGCACAAGCAAGAGAATCTTCTGTTCCATGTTGCAACGCTAGTATTGAATGTTTGTATCTGAAAGAAATAGTCTTCCATGAAAATAACTTGACTTTAACCCTCGTAAAACAGGAATTCGTAACATGAATGGTGGAGGTAAGAGCAGGAGTATATAGTGCATGACATTGTGGATGTTTTATTAGAAAAATACATAATACCAGCTGGATCCATGAAAATATTCACGATTATCTTTTCACTCAAATAACCAGATCTATCGTGCCCTCTCCTAACTTAATTCGTATATCTAAACCTATCCTACCATAACCAAACCTTACCTCTCCTAAAATAACTTTAGGGGGTCAACCCAGGGGCTTTCGGGCCCAATGGGCCATTTTTATTTCTTTGTTGAAAAAGGATCCTTAGGTGGTGGGCTATTGTGGCCTAAAATTTTATGGGGCAACGGTCATTAGTTCCCCCGCCAAGGGAGAACTAATCGTCTCAATTTAATTGACGGTGAAGGGGACCAAAAATCATGAATTTTTGACCCCATATGAAAAGAAAACAAAACGTAAAATGAAAATTCTAAAACAATCAGTTTGTTTGAGATGTTACGAGGATTTCAAAACTGTCTAGCATAAAAACTCAATTTGTGTTTCGCTTTAAAAATACATAAAATGGTCAAATTTCAGATGAATCAAACCACAAATAAAAAATTCAACATTCTTCATGAAATGAATAATTTATTTTCATCTACATTTCTATTTCATTATTTACTTGTAATTTACAATTCACAATGTAAATATAAAATTATGCATGAAGATTATGAAAAACATGAAAACAGCATTCAAGTACAAAAATTGTCCAGTATTTTACACTTGGAAAAAAATGTTTTTGGCTTATGCTCAAAACCCTTCATTTTCAACATTCAAAAGAATAGAAGTCCTTGAGTTTTTATGCTAGGAAAAAAACCTTAGACAGTTTTAGAATTCTTGGAACATTTACAAGAAACAAATGAATCCAGATTTCCCAATTCATACATTTAATTTTTTTTATCACAGTGCAAAAGAAAAAATTCGGTACAATTTAGTTAGTTATAAAAAATCGCATGTCAAAAGAAAACAAAAAGAAAATAGAAAATTCAGATTCATAAGTTTGTTTGATATGTTACGAGGATTTCAAAACTGTCTTTGAATTTGTTCTAGCATAAAAACTTAATGACTTCTATTCTTTTGAAATATCCCTAAAAATGAACTAAAAAACTAATTTTTCAATTTTTTTTTCAAAAACTAAGGCCTAAATTGAAAAATTTACATGAGTAAAATACATTTATTGTTGAACATCCATACACTGCCCAAATTTCAGACGAATCGGATCAAAATTTGAAAATCGATGGGTTGACCCCCTTAAGGATGATGCGAATTTACAGTGGTTGAAGAGCTCTTAGTCCCAAAACAACTGATCACTAAATGAAGAAGTAATTGAATCAACCCAAGATATTTAGTCTCAGAGCATACGTCACGGTAGAGGAAACAAGGTAGGTTCAAACCAGTCTTTTTTTCGTTGACGGTGTGGTTTTGCTGACGTCACGGCAACGAACCAATAGCAGCGCTCACATTGCATCTGGTAGCACTCCTACCCCAAATCTGGCTCCACTATTTGCCTAACGACATGGGACATTGGTGACGTTATAAAGTTTGTTTGAAATAAAGCCTTTCTATTGGCTAGCCGAACAAGAGGAGGTGTATTTTCTCCCATAGAAATGACCCTACCTTGTTTCCTCTACCGTAGTATCCGTGCTACAGTCTTCCGCACAGGCTATAAATGATGCCATATGTAAATGAATGTTTTCTTGCTTTTTTTGCCTGAATTTTCGTCTAGAAATAAGTGTGGCTAATTCAACAGTTTCGTAGCATTACTGCGACCCTAATTGAGTTATAAAGCGCCACGGTCGTACTAACTAACGGAGGGACAAGTAGAATTAAAGTACAGATTCATTTTTACGGACACTAATTAAACATAAGAGTAAAAATCTCAGTCTCATTTGAATTATGAACCTGAAAAGAAAACTGTTCAATTGTGATGCGGATGAATGACACGTTTTTAATTCAAATAATTTCTACGCTCCGCTGAACATGTTTGGAAAACTCCGTTAATTCTACAGAAAGATAACGGATTTTAACTACAGGATTTAACTAAAAACCACAGAAGGTAAATTCAATTAAGCCACAACAACAACAGTGATTAAACCACAACAATGGTGTTCCCAAGAGAGGAAGGCCCCAGTTGGTATGGAGTTAAGGGAGCGGGAAATATTTCTACACACATTCTGCGTACAAAAACAGCAAGAGTGAGTGAAGTTTACGTAACTAGATAAAAGTTGAAGAAAACGTAATAGATGATGAAAAATCGACAAAAGATAATCCGTAACAAACCAGAACGGAATTTATATAAATAAAAGGAAGGCCTACAAATTTTTAGCTCAGGAACTTAGGAACTCTGAAAGTACAAGTTCCATGAAGTGGAATACTTGCACCTAAAAATAAAGCCCAAAAATATAACGACATTAGACGAGAAGAATAAAATTCTTCAACAGAAATATTTTCCTTGCCAACAGTGAATTTGCAGTTAATCAGAGATGTATTTAGGAATTTGGATGTTTCTACTTTATTTCAACAAGAAAAAGGAAATAAAAAGAAATAAAATAAAAAACAATAGGTGTAACAAACTGCTACGCAAGCTTAAAATCGGCAGCGTCGGTGCGCAGTCAAATGTTGTTACTCCTGCCAATCAAATGACTAAATTTTTGCAATCCCAACATAATCGCTTTGCGTGAAGAACATTTAAACGCTTCATACTTGATTAAAATATGTGAACAAAGGAATAATGCAGCAGTGCGCAATTTTTTTAAAAATGTTGCTCTACCTCATTGTTCGTTCAATGCCTACAGTTGCTTGAAGTCGCCGGAGTTGCTCAATGAGACTGTAAATCAAACAGAGAATTTAAAAGAAGCAGCAATAATGTTTTCCATCAAAGCGACGCTCGTACAAAACGGAACGCTAGCGAAAAGCACTGCAAAATAATTACAATAAATAAACAGAATAAGAATCCTAACTCCACACTTTTATGCTAAGTTGGAGAGTAAACCCCACACGCGCGCAGAACAGCTGAAAACTTTTGAAAAAAAAATTCTAAAATAGAATTTTGAAAAATATGAATTCAATAGAATTTAAGGCATTTGCTAATGTTGAAACAGGAAAAAAAAATGGTGGAAAATACTTTTAATTTATCGCGACTCCTGTACGGGCCTTTTAATGTTCTGTGAATATAAGACGAAGTCTTCAAACAGAGTCTCTTTAAGGAACCAGCGGCGGTACTCACATCCGCCTCCGTCGAAGTCAGCTCGCAAGTGACGACCTGAAGCGCTGCCTGCACACACCTAGGGCTCACACGAGCAAAAAACAGCGCTTTAAAGTCACGTGCGACGCTCCAAATGATATATCTCTACCCTGTCCAACGATTTTTTATTCCCTATTCTATTTTAAGTATGAAACATCACATTTTTTTAGCTCAACTGACCATTATGATACTCTACAGTCGGTTGGGTGGATGAAAGTGTCCGGATCTCAACGCTGCATGTTGCGAAAACTGGGAAAAATGAAATAGTAGCACAAAATCAAATGATAAAATTATCGCTGTAAAAACTAATTAAGCAACATTGTAAAAACTAATTAAGCAACATTGTAAAAACTAATTAAGCAACATTGTAAAATTAATTGAGCCACTAATTTACTAACATTCATGTCCGTTCTCGTGCGATGTACGTGAGCTACTCTGAAATGTAGACCAATACACTCCCGAACATTTACGTTATTAAAAAAGAGAAAAAAAATTACACGTCGCGCTGACAGGTTAAATACAAAATGTTGTTATAAAGTTTTTACATTCCGTATGAGTAATAATACGACAAAGATAACTGCAAAATTGCAATGACATAATACACAAGTAAAACAACAACTGAGTACATGTAAAAATGTTTTTGTAGTGACTATACTTCAGTCACCCCTGAAAATCTCATCAAGTCAATTTAAGTGTTCAGTAATCTTAGAATGTGCCAATGTAAATTCATTGAACGTAAAGTTACCGCTTTACTCTCCTGTATCACTGATACGCATCGCAGAAGTGCATGAAAGACCGCCACTTCACTTGCCGCAATGGAGCTCTAAGGCCAAACTTGCATGCACGGGTCCAAGAGGCACAAAATTGCACACCAGGTAGAAAATGGCCGAATAAACACTTTTTCGTCTATGACATTTTTCGAACAAAATTCGGGTTTTTGAGATATAAGCAGTTTAATTTTTTTAAAGAATGAAATTTAATTACACATTTACAAGCAATTTATATTTTAATACTATTCATCGCATTAGTTAATCCTGAATTGGTATTTTCGTGATTACATTGAATGTTATGGCTATCAATCGATTATTACCGAAAACAAATTTAAACTATTCATAGCAGATTCTTTGAGAATTAATTATGTTCTTGCCGATTTACAAGAAATTAAACTCAGCACCACTATTTAAGCAATGCCGATGCTCGTAGTAAAAAACTACGCTAATTAAAAAGAAACTGAACTTCACAGCTAATTAACGAAAAGATATTAAATCGGAATCTCCTTTCAATACATTATTACAGTGTTCTTGAAATCTCTTCCGCTTTATCAACCAATCATATATCATAAATTCTGTCCTACACGCATCTTTCACTGCCGACAAAATAGCAACTGTTCTATAAAAGCATATCGTAAAATTTAACCTAAGAAATATAGTAATCACAACAACAATAATTTTTCACCAGGAACAAAATAATATTGCTAAATCTTTCAACTTCTGTTCAGAGCAGATACACAATTTTAGGACATTCCAATTTTTAGCTAATATTCAATCAAACGTATTGGATGATAAAATTCAATTTCCCAGACAACCTGCGCTGATACCCTAGGGTAGGCAAGTTACCCCAAATTTCGGATTTCGTTTTTAAAGTAGAAGTATCTAACGCGCCAGTCGACAACTCCCCATTACGCATTCACTTTACGCTTCGAATAATATTTGTACTCCTGCAACAAAAGTCGAACTGTCGCCGAAAAGACAAATGAAATTTGATCACACGAGTTGAAGCACAAAAAAAGTCTACGGATATTAAGAATAAGATTTAATTTACTGCCAACACTAAAACTTCGACATTTCACATTAAAAAGACGGTAACGTAATGATTGTCTGTAACAAAATAAAATATCTTTTTATTTCAACAAAAAGCAGGATGTTCCTAACTTTCAGGTCGGGACCTCGCATTAAAATATCGAATGCCATCAACTAAGCAACAGATGATGTTTTCTGCTCTGATGCTGAAATTTGGCGCTTTTAAAGCTCAGTATTTGAAGTTTACCAACTGCGCATCTATTCTGCATTTCGTCTATCAGACTAAACTTAGAACAAAAAATAATCAGCATATTATTCATAGTTAAGAGATCGTTACAAGAAGCGCATATAAAATGTTTTATTCGCAAATACGAGTGGTCACAAGAGTTGAATAAATCATCAAATGCTGTAGCGCTTAAATAACTGAAAAATTAAAGTTAATGAAATCGAGAGCGACTGCATAATTTTTGCGATATGCTTTTGAGGAATAACTACTAGGTCGAATTGATGGCAAATAAATCTTTAATAAAATAATCTTTAATAAACTTTCTGATTGATTTAAAATTAGTTTTAGCCTTTGTTACCACAACGAAGATGTTCAAAGAGAGGAAGGATGAAGGCACCATTTAGTATGGAATTAAGGGAACGAGGAATCTATGCGCTAGGTATTCCCCCACAAAATTCCGTACGCATAGAAACAGTTAATTAAGAAAAAAGGTTATACAACATGAAAATAGTTGAAGAAGAAAGTCAAAGGTGCTAAAAAACAGGACAGCAACGCACCTAAGAAAGATGGTTCTTAAGACAAAAAAAAAACATTTTATTCAAACAAAATGAAAGCCTATCTAACTCTCAGCTCAGGACCTCATGTTTTCCCCTGGAAGCGCTAATTCCACAACTTGTTTATTTCATTTGTTTTCTTGTAAATATATCTTTATTGAGAGGACTTCAAAATGTAAACTCTAATGAATAAAAGCATTAATTTTAAAACCATATAACGTTTAGAGTTTTAGACGCTAAATAAGGTACGGCCGTCTTCAAATCATTTCGAACGATTCACGTCCGAACAAAGCGCGAATCATAAGCAAAAAAAATCCTATTTTGCTCACTTTAAAAAATATCTGAAAAAAGTAATGCATTATAGAAGTACTCCTGAATCACTTTGTTGTTAAAAAACACTGTAAAAATTACAGTAAAGAGCAAGGCCGAACTCTAAATTGGACGATTGAGGGAAAAAATTACAACACGTTAAAAAAAATTTCTTTATTATTAATTTCCAGGACACACTTCGAACATTATGATACAAACACATCTAATGTCCTTACCAAATATTTTGTTATAAATTTTTCAAAAATTTTATTTAGAGCTCATGAAATTTATTTATAGACAAAAAATCGTTCCGACGAACTCAAGTCGAACACAATTTTTAATTTCCTTGTATCAGTGCAAAGTTTGTGCTACTCACATTTTGTTATTTTTGACTGTCAGAGTAAAATTATTTCATAAGTAAAAAGATTGATTTAAAGTTGTGAAGTGCAATATTCATTTTCTTCGAAGTTACAATAATTAAGAGCCTCGAATAACTGGAAAGCGACTTCAATTAATCTAATAATACTTGGAGCATAAGCTACTAACAGTAGCACGTCTGCCATGGTTATCTAAGAACGCTTGGTCAGTTAACACATAGATACGCGTTTAAGTTTCTAGAGCAGCGGTTCTTAACCTGAAGGGCGCGAGCTTCCGCAGTAAAGCCTGATATTTCTCAGTAATGTTTTCGACAAAAGAGTGAACTTTCACTGTTGAATATGTTTGAGGACCTATTCACAATATTCTTTGTTGTGAGCTCTTATTTCCCAGTCCTCCTGCAGACAATTTCTCCTGACAATTCTTAAGGGGGCGTGGGAGTAAACAAGTTAAGAAGCACTGCTCTAGAATGTCAAACACTACGAAGTTTTGAACTGTATATACCAACCACCACTCGAACATGGAACGGTATCTTCGAGAATAAATTGTGAATGCAAGTGATGAACATGGTTTCCTTCAAAACATGGTTTTGGTTTCCAGATGAACATGGTTTCCTTCAAAATGCACGAGTTTTAGCAAGGAATGCCTCAGTGAACAAACAACGACAATTTTAAAATAAAAGCAAAGACATTTACGAGACAAGGCGTTTGCAACACACGCGTGCACAAAAAAAAAACATTCAAAATGCACACCTCAAAGCTCAAGATATATATACACGAGAAGCACACTACGCATACTCCTAATACTACGTATACTCTTAATATACGAAAAGCACACTTCAACAACAGAATGCACACAAACATACCAAGGTTTACGCTTGAATTTTTCAGTGAGGCAGTGTGCTTACTGCTACTAGATTGGATTGTTGGTTAGTTCAAGCCTCCCTATCTGCAACAAATGCGATCCGAAGAGAGGAAGAAGGAAGGTACCATTTAGTATGGAGTTAAGGGAACGCATAATCTATGCGGAAAGGGCATAGAAACAGTAAGTTGGGAAAGAAGTTCATAAAACATGATAAAATTTGAAGAAAGGAGAAGGTGCTGAAAAACAGGACAGCAGTGAACCGAAAAAAGATGGTTCTTAACATAACAAAAACATTTGATTTCAACAAAAAAAAAGGCCTACCTAACTCTTAGCTCGGGCCCTCACATTGTCCCCCTGGGAGCGCTAATTCCCATAGATACAATAGTTGTATCCCCCTCAGGGGATGCTACTTCAGAACACGCAATTACATCATTATGAGCATGGAAGTTAACACAGCCCATAAATTTGTGACGTTCTCTGTTCTATCTTAATAAAATTTCCAAATCCAGTAGATAATATGCTGTATATTGCTGATTAGAAGTATACAAAATACTCTACAACCGAACATGAAAAAGCGTAGAAAAGCTGCCTTTCAATTATACGCTGGAACCCTAAGCCTAGCAAGGTTACGTAAATTTTTGCATGTATCAAGGTAATGAAGTTTTCAAAAATAAAATTTGAACATGAAGCTCATCACAGATTTACGTGATGCCCTCACTGGGCATCCCGTAAATATCTGAACTCATTAATAATAATAACAAAAATTTTGTGATAAATTTCCCTCGCGGTCACCAGCAGAAGCCAACTCAAGCTTCATAAGTTACAAGAGAAATGGTTCGCTCAAATACAGAAGAAAACAAAGGAATAAAAAAGAGATTAGATTTCACATTACAAAAAGACTTGCTGAAGCAGGAATACGTAAACTTTTGATTTTGCACCATAGGTAATAACTTAGAGATCCGCAAAAACTCATTAATAACTTACACTCATCGATAACTTATTTATCTCTATTTTTTACTTGTTTAGAATCGAGGCAGTGTCTTACAACTACGACTCATTCACAACCTTTCATACAACACAGACGTAATTTATTCATTAGTTTACTGAACGTTCAACCGCTGTTTCCTCTCAGTTGAGACGATTTTCACAGAGAAACTCAACGCAATTCAGGTTCAAACGGCATCACAAGGATATAAAATTTCAGCGTCTCCGCAGGCTCAGCTCGCTATGCTGGCAAAGGTGAAGTAGGCAGCCCAATGGATCCAATTATTAATAATTCAAAATAATAATAATTAATTCAGAATAATTAATCATTCAGATAATAATTAATTCAGAATAATTAATAATTCTGAGTAAAAATGAAATAATTCAGGATAGAAACGAGATGATAATCATTCAGAATAAAAACGAAATAATTCAGGATAAAAACGAAATGATAATCATTCAGAATAAAAATGAAATGATAATTCAGGATAAAAACAAAATGATAATTCAGAAGAGCAACAAAATTATAAAATTTAGAATACAAACGAAGACACTCGCGCATTGAAGTCAGTTGCATGGTACACCGATGTCTTATGCGATGAAACAAGAGGAATAGAAAGATGCGGCCTACCATACTACAGATCTAAATTCACTAATGACTTTAGCAACAAATGCTGTTTTTATCGTAAGTAGCTAGGGTTATCACTGAGAGGCGTTAGCGCACCGAAGTACACAGACGAGGAGAGATTATCAGTGTTTTGCTAAACCAATTCCTGTCAAAGCGGATTTCAAAATCCACTTTCATAAACAGCTCTAATATAATTTATTCCTTGTGAAATTTGTACCCCAATGTGTTGTTTGGAGTTCACTGCAGAGTGGCGGCTCCATCCTCATTATAATGTTGGTCACCACCTGATGCCAGATTATTATTATTATTGTTTGTGGTCGCTTTTCCACCAGGGTCGCCAGCTCTGATGCCAGAGTGAGTCTAACGATGGTGGTTGTAATAAAGGTAATATGAGTAGTAGAAAAATGCTGACGTATAAAGGGTTAAGTGCTACTCAAAAATCCTATCTGCAACCGATGAGTGTCAAGTCCCTTGGTTGCACAGAAGAGTATAATCCCCTGGAGTGTACAGAGACATGAAAGAAATCATGTACTGTACATAGAATACGGCACAGTGGCCTGCATCATACAATGATCAGCTGCACCAGCAAACAACATGCTTGGTCGAAAATCTGTTTAATATTGCTCGAATTCCTCTAGTTGAAAAAACTATATCAGCTACTGAACGTCAGTAACAATTTCTTCCCCAACGGATTCCAACAAATCCAAGGTGCTACATTATATTTAATAATTAGAGTGATATTCATGGTCAAATGAATGATTTCATTCGAATATCAAATAAGACTTCAGTCTAAGTTGGCAGACAAAAAGCTTTCGAGCATGTTGAAAAAGGTTGAATGTTCACTAAACCTGTAGTCAGAACGGAAGAATAAAGTGAAGAACATTGTTTAAAGCGCAGCGTCATCTCATTTTACACGGTTGTATTTTTTCATGAGAAATCCGAGCTATGCATGTAAACGTTCGTACCACACGAACAGATGCAAGAACGACAGTATTATTTCAGTATATTGATTAGTTAAAGACTCCCTAGCCAAAATAGAATCGATCTCAATAGAACGAAGAGAATGAACTTTTTCATACAGACTGCAGCAAACGTGGATACTATGCACAAAGAGTGTTCACACACAGCACACCCTGCGTATGGAACCGGTGAGGCAGGAAGGAAGATTAAAAACGACAAAGAAAGGATAGCGAAGAAGGCATGAAAACGAACGGAAATAAGCCAAGCGGGCACGAACAGACAGAAGTCCCGATGGCCTATTTATAGCTGAGGTCTTCTAACATTATCTCCCGAGGGGACGCCAATACTCACAAAACAGAACAGACCTACGCAGCCTAAACCCATTGCTTATTCTATGCCTCTTGATGGTTATCCTATGCCTTTTTAGGGTTGCAAGAACGAAACAAATTTGCTTAAAAGTACGGCAGAAAGACGTAAAAATTTATCTATCTTTGGAGGGGGCAGACCGCTTCCTGAGTGACGTGGCTGTGGAGCCGTCGTTGCCTGTGGTCGCCTCTTCAGCACAGGCAGCTCCGACATTCTCGCCTGAGCGAGGCAGTAACAAACTCAGTGACCTCATTAACTCCAAGTCAATCTCACATCAAAACTAAGTAAACTGACAGCTTTGATTCAGCTCAATTGTTTGTCTTCTCCCGTTGGGAAGGCTTGCTCTTGGAACCGAGGCCGAGAAACCGATACAAAAAATATGAATTTCCCACAAAAAACTATAAAATATTCTGTAATTTCATATACAATACTGTACAATCACTTGAGTAAGAATTACTTCCAACTTCATTGAGGCCTCTACATACCTGCAATGATGTCTGTATGCGTTTCTGCAGCGCACGCGTCTGTTGGAACGGTCCCCTTAGAAGCATCAGTCACTTTCAGGCCAAACAAGCGCTTCAGTTTAGACGAGACCGTCGACACGAAGCTCGTGCTCGGTTGTATCTTCTTCAGCACGAGCCTGGAAAAATCAAACAGGCTTTTATAAAATTGTGAATTCAGTTTTGCTAAACAGGTACATGGATTGAATGAGTCATTAAAAACTTGTTTGCAAGTAAATGAAATCAGGAAAAATTTACTGAAAAAACTACGAGAAACATGATGAGACAAAGCGGCATGAAATAGATGTAGTATTCGAGGATGTAGGAGATTTCAAATGCAAATTAAATTTGAAGAGCAGCAGTTTGGTGCTTGAAGGAATTAGCATGAAGATGTGACAGAGTCGTCATGAGACCTGGAAGTAACAAGTTTTAACATTAAACGTCGAGTCTCTTATAGTCTCAACACACTCATAGGTAGAGTGCGATTAGTGTGAAATTATACGGCAGGTTGCAATAAGGACACAGAATGAGAAATTCTCTCATAAAAGAGAGCAAAACGTTAAGCAAAAACTGGTGAAGGTGACAGCTACATTTTTACAAAACTATCAAACTCGTACATGAGGCACTGTAAGGCAAGCAAAGCGAGTATACAGTTTTGAAGCATGCTTCACATAGCCATATTTTAGGCTAAATGCTGTGCTAAAACTCACAACCTGAAAGCATATTTTAAGCTAAACGCTGTGCCAAAACCCACACCCTAAACATGAACCAATCCATTTTAAGAAACGAAGAATGCCCAAAGAGGGGGCCTCACCGCTTGGTGGTGATGTTGTGTATGGGGCCAAAAGCGAGGGCCACAACGGTGCAGGCCAGGCAGATGACGTTGTACGGCATTGAGAAGTCAGGCGTGGGCAGGCTCACCAGTAGCGTCTCCGTGTACAGGCGCACAAAGTGGCCACTGTCGGCAACTTGCAGTCTGGGACATTAGAAAACAGCACAAATCCATTACAATAATAACCGATGTGAATACAAATGATTATTTCAGATCGCCAAAAACTCAACTTGCGGTCTGTAACAAACAAAACCTGTACAAATCCATTACAACAATAGCCGATGTGAATACAAATGATTTTTTTTGTCGGCACCAACAGAAACTATTGGAAATGCTTGAAGCGCGTATCTGTGATACGTTCTTTGCTGCCGTACGGCTGTGAAAATAATTCAATCATGAACATAATTTAGGCGGATTTGCTTCTTTGGTAGCAGCATCAGAGTGAATAATGCAGATAAATTATTGAATCAATGAAACTTGTGACAATGATTATCACTCCACCAATCAAATTAAGTGTTTTACTTTATAATTAAAGTTTTATACATGTCACTCTGCAAAAAACAACGTTTCGAATGTCCTAATAAAAATAGTGAGAAATTATTTTAGTATTTTAACACTCGAAGAACTCAAACTAAGTTCACTAAAATAAGCCCACCAAAAATCCTAGCTAGCAATGAAATATGTAGCGAATCCAAAAATAGTCGCTAATCAGTTCACGTAAACCAGAGCACAAAAGTAACAAGGATTAGGCCACCACATCCCAGCCAGAAAAGTAACAAGGATAAGGCTCTGCCACATCACGGCCAGAACAAGGACAATGCCACCACATCACGGCCAGAACAAGGTCAAGGAGGCCTCACTTGTCGAGCAGAGAGGCAGTGTCGGCAGCCGTGACGGCGGTGACGTTACGAGCGTTAGACAACACGGCGGACACAGTAGCAGCGGGCAGGTAGAAGCCATGGTTGGCATCAGGAGGGTACTCGAGCCACTTGAGCAGCGCTCGCGTGAAGGGCAACGACAGCTCCGTGCTGCGACCTGCTGGCAGCGTCACAACGCTCTCGTACACCCACCCCTGCTCCCTGTCTCGCGCCGTCACAAGCTGGCTCAGGTACCGGTCTGATGCAGGCAACCGCAGTGAACGTTAGGTTAGATTAGCCTCCCTAACTGCTTTAAAAAGAGTTCTGGCACCATTTATTATGGAGATAAAGGAAGATCATTAGATTAGATGTTAGTTTAAGAAGGCCTACCTAACTCTCAGCTCGGGCCTTCACACATTTTGCCCTGGGAGTGCCAATTCCCATAGATACAATAGTTGTATCCCCCTGAGGGAATAATGGCAATGAAAGAATGCAGAGATGAAATGATTTCTACGAAATCTCATTTTCAGGATACAAAAGGAAAAACGAAGCAGCTGAGAACGCCATGATAAATTTTTCTTCAGAGCACTGACGATAAATTTTTTGCACTCAAAAACATTCATTTTTATCATGATATTCTTAGTTACGTTGGTTTTCCTATCTATCCTGAAAGAATACAACACTGCAATGATGTAAATTGTCATGGTACGCTTCTTTGAGGTGTGCAGCTCAAGATGTTCAGCAGAATCATTTTATCCAATACACAAATTTATGCAGAGCAGCTAGGTGTACATGAGGTTTTTATCACCAGGTAGTTGAATGACACAAACAATTAATTATACACATGGTAAGAACAAACTGACCTATTCTTCCACCAGGGAGTTGAATGACAACGTATAATAATAAAGCATATTGAGGGTAAGAACAAACTGACACTACCAAATAGTGTAAGTTTAGATTAGTTAAAAACGCTAAAAACGGAAAGTAACGGAAAGTCATAGAATAACATGGGAAATCATGCGATAACCATGTTAAAACTCAGTTCGTCCGATATCTAATCCTGACAATTTTTGACGGGCCGTGTGCACTAGTAATAATAAATCGTACAAAAGGTGGGAACCAACTGACACCACCATATAGTTGAATGACAAAATACAATAATAAATCCTAGAGACGGTGGTAACCAGCTGACCAGCTCCGGTGTCGTGCGCGGTGTGGAGGTAGAGCCGCAGGTACCAGGGCAGCAGCTCGAGGTACACCACGGACACATTCTGAGCGCCATTGTTGGTCAGCACGACCCTGATGCTGCCGCCCTCCTCACCGTACCCTGAAAACACAAAGTCAAAACTTGATTTTAAATATTGCTCACTAGCTCAAACCAGAGACATTCGAACCTATTTTATTCAATATTAAAATCACACCAATTCCAACCCATGGCAACACAACCTGTCCTAAAGCTATTTCATTTAACTTAAAAATTCCATACCCTGACAACACAAAGTCAAAGCTCAACCCAAAAACTTACCAAGCCATTTTATTCAACTTGAACATCAAACCCATGACAACACAGCCTATCCTATCCGACCATAGCCCAACCTGTTACATCCTATCCCAAGCTAACCTAACTTATCGTATCCTAACCATGAATCTCTACCTCACTATAGCCGTATCTTTGATACTGATGAAAGCTCAAATTGTCTATTTTTTCCATGAAATTGGTAAAGGCGTTACACAAGAAGGAAAAACGACATTACAGATGACAGAGTCGAAAACTCAAATTTTGGTTGGAAGTAACCACGCACTTGGAATTCCGTCTGGGGAATATATCGTGCCGCCTTCAGATGTAGGGAGAGTACAAATACTTAAGGCAAAGTCTCATTTCTAACCCTAAAACCAAATTAAAACAATTTGCAAAAAAAAAGACAGCGACATTCTAACATAACATAACATATACCAGGCCTCTCCTCCCTATGGGAGGGTAGCCGACAGCAGGCCACAAACAACACCCTTAGTCACTAGGATGCGAGAGAGGCAGCACTGGCCGCACCAGAACTGCCAGGATCAGCAGCAGCCCAGCACAATCACCTTCCACAGTCAGGCCCGACAGCCATAGCTGGTTTACCCCGACCGCTTCATTGAGTGCAGCCCCTCCC